>JACTOM010000891.1:4687245-4822897 GCA_015832385.1 Elymnias hypermnestra
GAATGAAAGGAGACTGACAAAAAGGATTTATGAGTCAAGAGTGAATGCGAAAGTTGGAAGGGGAAGACCGAGGCGAACGTTCTTGGACCAAATCCAGAACATTTTAAAAGATGTGTATAAGAGACAGACTCTAAACCGACGAACTTGTATGAAAGGTTTAATGAGAATGAAAGAAGCGAAGGAGATATGCAAGGATCGTGGCAAGTGGAAGGATGTTGTCTCTGCCTACCCCTATGGGAAAGAAGCGTAATGCTATGTGTGTACCTATGTATTAACACAATAAAATATTGTTGAAGCTGTAACAAAAAAAAAGTACATTTATTTTCAAAGTGCCAATAATCACAAATGGTAGGTTATTCATGACGTTATACGCATATATATAAATTGTTGAATTCAACATTACTGTAACTATTTCGCTCCCTCACCACAAATCTGTGTTAAAATTTAAAACGTGATAACCAAAACTAATTTTGAAAATGCTACCAATGGCTTTGAATCCGACAAAACTTCAGACAAAGTTTAACTCGCACAACGGACGATCGAAAGAATTATACTTGGAATATATGTACATATTTAAATCAGATATGTAAAATTGCCGTAACGTCAGAATTCCTGATACAGTTTGACTGGTCGAAAAACTATATCGGTAAAGAGCAGACCTCGTAGCTCCACGAACTGACACCCGCAAATACAACGTTGTTTGACCTCCCACTACGTGGATAAATGATCTGATAAAGATCATCGGGAGCAGTGGTTATAAGCAGTACAAGATCGTGCACTTCGGACATTTTCGAAAGTAGACTTGGAGTCCATCGAATGAGTTGGATGATTGGTTTTACCACTACAAAGCTAAAAATTAGCCAATGTCAAATATCGTAGTTTAAATATAAGAAAACTTTGCCAAAGTTTATTTCTATGGTTTTAAAGATGTAGAACTTGTCGTTGCAATATCATTTACTTATACATCGACCTTAAATACAAAAGTACCAATTTATACGGCAATCGGTCAAACAGTATCCGAATTTGTTAACCAGATCGTGGTTAACAAATTCGGATACTGTTCGTTGATCGATGTTATAGTAAAAGTTCATTTTTTTAAAGTGATAAAGTTGTAAAACTTTCATCTTACCCAAAATGCAGACATTAGCTTGTAAATATGAAACAGTGGCTGTATTTATATCATTCAATGATCGGACGTTTGGAAATGCTTAAAATTTGATTGCGCTTGTCGAATATGTAAAAATAAAATACCACAAGTCATCGCATGGAATGAGGAAAGATTGTATGAGAGTAACAGTAACTATTGACTAAATACTTGATCAATACGTACTTTATATAAATTACCTGCTGCAGGAGAATAATTTGACCACAAATATGTACCATTTATAATAATTATTAAAATTATTGGTTTATTGTGTTGGCTACAAACTTTTTTGACAGCCTGACTGATGTTAAGAGAACTCTTTTTACTAGGAATGGTACAAAAAATTTCAGCCGCTAATTACCAAGTTTTGTTTTAGATTGCATAATACCTTTTCATCAGATGACTTCGTAGTCAAGCTGTAACGTATATGTATATTATAAAAGCGCGGGAAATTATCTCAACTGTAGAAGTCTTAATTTTATACCAAAGTCATGTATTTTATAGTGCTTTCGCTATCACAATTATCTAATCTCTAACCCACGACTTCCCATGAAACGGGAAATGTGTCAGTGCCGACATTATCCGTTTCGTGAGAAGACACTTAAATTATTCCAGTCCAAAAAATGTATAGACTCGTAAATTTCTCGCCTACACTTCCTTTTCTTTGTACGGATTCGAAAGATTAATTTATAAATTATATTTACTTATTTTCATAACGTTTTTAAAGTTGTAAACTTCCAACAGAACTTCTTAAAATCATTAAATAGAAAGAAAGCTTTAATATAATCCCCTCCTCCCAATTTGGTTTTCGCAAAGCTTTGAGCACTACAGATAACCTCAACATATTAAGAACAGACATTCGATTAGCCTTTGCTAAAGGAGAGTACCTTGTGGGTGTGTTATTTGATAACACTGAACTTCTTAGATATTGCTTCTGCGTATGATAATGTCCTTCTTCCAGTGCTCAGGCAAAAATGCTTAATTACTCAGATCAGATTCCTGCGAGGTTAGCACAATTCATATGTAATCTAATGTTCTGTAGAACTATTGTGGTTAAACACCAATCAACACCTCTTCCCCCCAGAACAGTCTGGAAAGGTCTTTCTCGAGGGTCAGTCCTTTACTATATAGTATATATTCCCATGATCTCGAATTGTCTGTTAATTCCGTTAGTAACAAATGTTCAATATGCTGGCGATATTGTCCTCTACCACAGCACAAGTTATGTGGACGACATATCTACTCGCGTTAATTCTGCTTTGTATCATCTAGGCCAGTGGTTATCAGGCTATGGTTTTTTTCTGGTTATAGGGCAAGTGTCAGGCCGTGGTGTTCACGAGAAAGACGTCTATTCCATATGTCCATATCTCCTATGGGAATCAACCCATCAGCATCGTTGACAAGTTTAAATTCCTTGGTATTAATCTGGATAAAACACTGAACGGATGTCCTCACACTGAATATTTGGTTTAAAAATGTGAAAAAGACATAAATGCAATGCCTTCATGGATTATTGTCTGTTTGTTTTAGAATCTTTAAATAGAGAATGCCTCAGAATTATTCTAGGTGCAATTAAATTATCCCCCATTAATGCTTTGCAAGCAGAATGTGTTGATCCTCCTTTAGCCATCCGTCGAAAATATATCTATGATCGATTTGTCAGCAAAATCATACAGCTGTCATCCCATCCTCTTTGGCCCCGATTAACCCAATTGTTCCAAATGCCCAGTAGTCGCAATTCTTCTTCCATACTACTGGATCCTTAAATTTACCAGTCTTCCACATTCTTTAATTTCTTATCCATCGAATCCCCTCTATTTTCCTTCTTATAAAGCACCGACGTCTAATCCTCCTATTTTCACAGATCTTAGTCTCAGTAAGAGAAACCCAGATAATAACAAAAAACTACAGAAATTAATTCATCAAAATTGGTCAAATTCTCTTTTTATGTCAGATGCATCAAAGCTGAAATAGCTTTGTTGGTGCAGGCTGCTGAGTTCCTAGGTGCAGGATAGTTTTTCTCCAGACTACTCTGTGTGTAATTCAAGTGTCCTCCAGACTACTCTGTGTTTACATGAGAGGCCATTGCTCTGTTAGAAAGAACCCTGTATACCTATTCCCATAATATTCAACAAACTGTAATTCTGACTGACTAAGCTGTTTATTGTCCATTAAAGGAAACTCTTTTCGTAGTAAATCAAGATTTCCCATTATTTTCAGAATCAGAGAGGCTTTGTTCTCATGCTACATGCTCTGTATCCACTACCGTATCACGAATGCGTCTTGCTCGCTTGTATTTCCCTGTACATCTAGCGAAACTTCGGATCAGGGACTACTCAATTTGTGAGTGTAGTCTGGACGAAGGCACTGTTTCACATATGATTTTTAACTGTCCTAAAATATCCCATCCTATATATGACATTATCCCTAACACTGTTCCTTATCCCTTTCCTGTTAATGTTGAGTATTTGTTAACCCTTGTATAAAGTCCCTAGAGTAAATCTTTGTAAATTTATTAAATGCAAAATTTATTAAAAAGAAAGTGTCAACTAATTGTGAATTATCAAAATTTTTGTTTGGAATATCATAAACCGTACAATCTCCTACGTGCCTTCTCCAATTCACATAACACTGGCGAAGTTGCGTGTGCCTTGTCACACCTAAAAACCAAATATAAGAAGAAGCTTTACGTCTTTTACAAAGGTTTTAATAGATGACGCTGCACAATTTTTCGCTAAAAAAATTTGATTCATTGTTTAACATTTCATTGACAAAAATTATCTGAATATGGATGGATGAATTAAAAAATATTAAAATTTGAACATGATATATAGAGAGAGCATAAACAATTCCGATTATATCTTTATTTGACCATGACTCCTACTAGAGCCAATTGGTAGCCAAATTACGATTTTATATAACGTCATTGCAGTAATGTTACCTTACAGTGTCTATGATAAAAATCTCGACTTTGAAAATATAGAGTGTATTTCTCTAAAACAATGCGAAGATCGCTTACTTTTAGATTTAGTAGGCAATAAAAGTTAATGGTCCAGGACTTTAAATCATACATTATTAAAGTTATCATTATTATGTAAGTTAATTATTGGGTGCTGTTTATTACTAATTAAATTGTCTGCTTTGTTATATTGTGAAAACCACGGGCACGTGGTATTTTCATTACAATATTGGACGAAAATTATAGGTAGAATGTAAAAGGAAATTATTATTGTGATTCTATGTTTTCCGTGTGAAAAAGGGTTATTAATTGTGTATGCTATTGTACGAGAAGTGATTTTTTTCTACTAAAAGTTACTTATACTCGTGGAGTCAATGGCAGATTGTTTATTATATGTGCCTTAATTAAACGAGCAAAATAATTGTATAGTAAGTGCAACTTCATTATAAATTACAATACCATATTGTTTTCTTCTAACCTTACGAGGTGGGAGTATAATATCAATGTTTTATTAAGTATATGTCCCATTGGTAAATGAGATTTAATGAACGTACACCTGTGATAATTAGCTGTACACTGCGGTGTTACTAGCGTAGTTCCTGACTCCGTGGAAATAAAGATTCATTACGTTGTTAATATGACTCACACTTTCAAGTCAATCGCGAATATTTAGATAATTAAGTGTTTGATATAAAACCACCGGTTCATACATACATACAGCATCACGCCTCATTCCCGTAGTGGTAGGCAGATACCATGTCCTTCCACTTGCCATAATCCTTGTATTGTTCTTTCACTTCTCTCATTCTCATTAGACCTTTCATACCAGTTTGTCGGTTTAGAGTACCCTTGATCTGGCCTTTATTTAAAATGTCCTGGATTTGGACCAGGAACGTTCGCCTTGGTCTTCCCCTTCCAACTTTCCCATTCACTCTTGACTCTCTTGACTTGATTCTCTATGTGCCCAAACCATATAACCGGTTCGGCATCTTATATTTGAAGTACTTCCTTCGATGTGAAATCTTGTAGAACATGTTAGAGCCTATGGCGATGTCTGCGATTGATGACAAGTCACAAGTAATGTTTGACGCCTTAATCTAATAGAAACGCGACCTCGCTAGGTCGCTGCCATGTTATGATGTCACTAGTATTAACGTGTAAATATTCCGACCGGTGATTGGCCTAGGGTTATCATTCACAGAGGAATACTTTCATAAAACGCATCTGGCGGGATTTGTTTTAAACATTCAACGAACTTCTTTAGTACGCGTACTCTCTTCGTTAGTAGAAGTCCTGGGTTCAATTTCTTGCAGGGCAAATTTTATGAAATTTCATTTTATAAGTTTTCTGGGTCTGGGCTAGTGGGAAGCTTCGGCTATGGCTAGTAACCATCTTACTAGAAAAAAGACGTGCCGTAAAACAGGCACTTGTTAGCGACTCGTCAATAATATAAAAAAAAACTAATAGAGCATTGATGTTGCGTTTGCACTTATGATAATAATATCAATTTCAAATATTTTTTTTTTATCCACACACTAATTCTAATGTACGTCTGATAATGGTATTAAATAACGCCTTTAAATCTAAAGTTACGAGGGTTCATTCGCGCCCTGTCCTGAGAAGAGCCCACACCACATCGGACGGGAATTTTGTATTATTTTTTTCATTACAATATCATATTAGTTTAATATATTTCAATTCAAATTAGAGCAATTCGTTCACTTCACGCGTTTATATCGTCTAAAGAATATTCCAACTAATTATATGATTTTTCAATCAACTTTCTTTTAACAAAATCTTTTATGAAAAGAATAAATAATTTCTTCTTTTATATTTTTACGCTTTTTACTAATCATATAGTTAAGCCACATTAACAGACAATTTTTAGAAAATACGATACCATAACAAGATTTATTATTTATTTGGACGTAAATAATTTGTTTGATCACATGGATAAAAATTGTTCAGAGTATTCACTAGATGGTAGTCTCATATATTACCGAACAAACTTGTCGGCTGTGGTTAGTCGTATCAAATTAGCCACTTATAAATAGAAGGTGGCTTGTTAGCGAAGTTTTCAGTTTCGAAAATAAACCTATCAACAAGCCATTTAGCTTCGACTATCTTTTGTTATGAAATTTGAAAACCATCAAAACCATTTTTGACAGATTTTTACTTAGTGCATGTCTAGGCAGTGATAAATCTAAGCATTAAATTTCATATCTCCAATTATGTGGGCCAGTAGGTCAAAAGTGTAATAAATTCTAGGTAAAATAATCATAGATAAATTCGCACCATTCAGTTACTTTCAGCGCATGCTTTTGCGTATAAAATAAGAATTGTTTTTGAAGAATGTTTTATAAGGCTATGTGAATTTAGTTTTATTATTGTTGTCTAAGAAATCCTCGTCGATGCTTGTTATAATCAGGTAATACAAAACCTTCATTTTTATTTGATCAGAAGACGAGTAGATGCGATTAAATTGCCTAAAACTTCACTGGATCCAATCGAAAATTCTTCCATTAACAATATCTGCAAACTTTTCTTAATAATTTTAGCGTTTGTAGTATTTTTAGTATTCTGCTAGCGGAAGTAATAAAGTCGAAATCTTTTTGAACTACTAGTCTACCCCAACTGCCCAGTGTGTATAAATTCTTCCACTACAAATTTATACGAACGTTCCTAAATAATTTATAGTAATAGTAATAACCTTCTTTTTAATTATTTCTAATAAAAATCAGTCCGAAAAGAGTTCTACTTGATCGCTTTTATTCATTTTCTGATCCATTACAAATTCTTCCATTACTAACTTTTATGAGATTTTGTTTATAATTTTACGTTTTGTACTTTCATAATATGGTGAGGATTTTGTTATAATGTCGAAAAATGTGTTGATGCTAGACTTATATTGAATAATTATGATTTTAATGTAAACAGGCTTTGATTTGTAGATATCATGCCCATGTTTGAAAATATAAAAAGTACGTAATAAACGAATAAGTTGGGAAGTATTTGATTGGTGTTTGACATCCCTAACATTTATGGACTGACTCTTACCTGATGCAATAACACGATAAATGGTATTTCACACTGTGTTAAATTTTTGTTTGTTCTGTCTCGGACAAGTTGTGTTTCAGAAGAATGAACCCCAGCCGATCTAAAAATGAAATTTCAACCCAATTATTGCGGTGGCATTATCATTTACGTTGCATAATTTGTAATTCTGTTTTTTAAAGGGGCAATAATGAATACTATAATATTCCATAAAGCATTAGTATGCAGTGTCAATCATCAGATCAATTTAAAGTAGATCAGTGCTTAGTTATTTGGTCACGTATGTGTAACCACGAATTTGGTGCGCAATTATGGTAATCCAGTCGCGACATGGTGACCGATTGTACCGCAGCTAATTAACGTACACTCCATTGTTAATGGGCCCTGTTATGTGGGAGTCTCAGTCATTTATGGTTGCATTTCTAGAATACTTGATTTTGATCGTCCGATTAGTGATCGATTTGATTTCGGTTTTCAACTTTAGCGACATCATGATTACCGACAAAAATCGAGGTATTTTGTCTTGAATATGTCTTTCATTGGCCCCTACGTATAAATGGTCCACTTGAATTTTAGACATTTTGACATATTTGAAAGTTTAATGAATATATCGTCCATTTATCAACCTATGCTTGTCATCAGCAGTGGAGCTGCGTGGTGAATCTAAGCTCTAAAAAAACCCCGTCTCCTAAGCGTGAGGAGACCTGAGCCCAGCTGTGGGACCTTAACAGGCTGTTACTGACCTTACCAATCTAAATCAACTTTTTTTTATATTCTTATTGAAAGATGTTTATTTAAAAATATTAGTACAAAGGGTAGCACAGTAATAAATAATTTATCTTTGCAACACTGTCTTACAAAATCACTATGTTATAAGTTAGATATAGAGGATTTAATTACTTTATTGACATTTCCGTACAGTAATGTTTTAAAATTTATTTGAAGACAAAAAATAAGTGAGTGTTATATATGTTTGCTTACCTTACGGAGAGACTTAGTCGCATAGTGACCAAGTTCCTTAAATATAGAGATAAAAAAATAAGGATTTCAAACCCGATTCTTTAGTAGGTACTACATAAGGGCTGTCGATCTCTTCATATTATTTATATTAAACTATTCTGAAAAAACACGGAGATGATTTGCGATCAATAAACTTATTTGCCCATCAGGAGATCTTCGAAGCTATACGCACTTTGCTTAAAATTTAGCAATGGCACTTTTCGTAGTGTAGGCGTTCAATAAGTACGGGTTTCCCCATATTACCACGTATTGGGAATTATGCGGATACCGCATGCAGCAGGTTAAAGTTCTGGCCTTATTGAAATCCTTATAAAAGATTCCATTGGTCCTTCTTTATTTGTAGTGACTTATAGCCTAGACTCTTCAATAAGTAAAAAAACAAAATTATCTGGCTGGGGCCCCTGTAACAATTGATTAAAAAACGATCACTAAATAAAATTAAAAGTATAATAACAAAAGTAATTAATTTGAAATGTTAAATACACATTAATATCTTCATAATATTAAAAAAATAGTATAGTATGTCTCAAATAAGTGAATATATTTTGAAGGTTTTCCGACTGAAAGATATAAGCTGATTCATGATGGGACGAATAAAAATCGATCCTGATTAAAAAAACTTATTTTTAAAACGCATTATTTACACTCCATCATGTTAGTGTAGCTAAATGAAACGATAGTTGCATAAAAAAACATCAATTAAAAACAAAATCAAAAACAGCTGACGCTCGGGTCAACGAGGGCGCGGCGCGAAGTTTTTTCGCACTTTTCGCACGTGCGATCATTGACCCGTCAGCTGTTTTTTGGCGTTATCACAATGTAACATGTTCGGTTTAGTTATCCATAAGTCAAGTATTTTGTTGAAATGAAACAGACATAAACATGTCACTATAATGCATTTGTCAAAATGAAAATATGATTAATATTAGAATTTAATTATTTTAACACGACTAAAGCGTTAAATAAATTAAAACGTCATTACACGACATTGTACCGCGATTAAAATCCATTAGCACTGACATATTACCCGTGTAATACAAGTTGCGTTTAATTATGCTGTAAATGATAAAGGAGGAAGCCTTTTGATTTATTCTATCTATTTGACCTGGAAGTGTCGATACAACAACATCATACTACTCGGGTTTATGCAATACTTTCTGCAATTAATAATTGGCCATATATATTTGCTCTTCACTTCTATTTATATAAATTTTGCTTGGGAAAAACTATGTGTTGTATAATGAAATCAAAATTAACATTTTCTTTATTCGAGTACGCTATAAATTTCTTTTGAAGTATAATTAGTATGTAAAGTACATATTAGTTGAAAGGCGTTTGGACTTCATATCAGTTGCACATGGAAAGTAAATTTTATAACGTAATCTATAGATTTAGGTTTAAAATGCTACGAAGTTTCTTGTCGGTGTTTTCTCAGGAGAACTAACTTTTGGAACCGGTGGTAGATTGCCTACAAAGGGAACTTATATAGACAGAGAGAGAGAGAGGACACGTTTATTGTACACCACGCGAAATATACGTAGTGCAAACACTTAAAATAAAAGACAAAAATTGGTGGTGACCTTTGGGTAACGGAAGCGGGGTCCGTTGCCCAAAAAAGAGAGGTCCCGCGAGGTGCTTGGTGGCTTGCCAGGTGCTCCAGGCAATCCACCTTCGGAGTAAGTTTTGGTCATTGATGAGGTGGGCCTAAGCAGGCGCATCGCTGGTGGGGTTGCGAATGTCGTGTCAGTCGCGTTCTCGTGACCCCGTCTCCAAGTGATGTACGAGCACCGCTGGGTTTTAGCCGGTATGAGTCCGGCATACCCTGGAACATCCTCATAAGTATTCCAGTTATCCACGAGGATTTCCCAGTGTTAAAAAAAAATTATATGCCATTACATCTGTAATCTGCATGTAAAAGCCCTGTTTGACTCAGTCTAGCCATTTCGTGTATTAATCAAAATCACAGACATTTTACGTATAAATTCAGAGTAATTCATGTATTAATTATTAATAAGTAATTACAACAAAGAGGCACTTATTAAAGTATTTATAAAGGAATTTTAAATTTTTTAACTTCTGTAATGATAATATTACTACATGCTGGTACGAATAAATAAACACCTATTTTGTATTTAGCAAAGGGTTGCCTCATGATTGAAATTTGTTGTACGACATAATAAGGAATAATACGTTTATTCTTAGCATTATTAGATCACCCTTCGAGAGAACGCCCTGTATTATAACCAAAATCAGGATAAATATTGACCAATCATGTGTGCAAACGTAGTAAAACTAAAGTAAAATGAACGCCCTTTTCTTATCTGCCTGCCTTGCGTTCTTAATTGACGGTCTCACTGGTGCAATGGTTTTAATTCCCGACAGAGCAAATTTAGGAAATAGCATTTTCTTATTTGTCTTAGTTCGGACTAGTCCAAGTTTTTGATAGTGCCTAGTTACCACCCTACCAGTAAGTACGCGCAGCTACGCAAAAACTTTATCGATACTTATTAATGCTGTGCAGACACCATAAAATGGCACATCGCGTCCTCCTCCTCATTGACTCGTTTCCTCATGTGTGAGGGTCGAGACAATCACCTCCGAGGATAATTTTTTCCTCAATAATAGAACGCTCAGTGCTAACTTCTGCTTTCGGCGGCCTGTAAGGCATCGTGGACGGAAGAGTATTATCACTTACCATCAGCTGATATCGCAGGCAAGCACTAAGCTCTCAGCAACAAATAAAACAACAAAAATATTATTATTTCCGTCAGTCAATGTTACGGTTACTGCAGCGTTAAACGCGTATTTTTACATCGCGTGGCTATATGAGAAAACCTGTACTTAGTGACTGTCTACATTGCGAAAATGATATCAATATCCGTAAAGAACTTTCTGAGTTTATCTTGATCAAACTCTGTGACAAACATTCAGATTTGACAGCATAATTTTGTTTTGCAACCTATTGAGTTATAATGTTCAAGCACAGCGACATAAACATCGCTGGTCCCTATTAAGACAGTCTGATCCAGGAAAACACAACTTTACAAAAAAGTTGTTTGAATTTAGCTTCCCTGTAAAAGAATGTTTCAAATTTCATATCTAAAATTTGGGCTATGTTTACTACGAGGTAATGTTTTACGTGTGACATAATTTAGACATCAAATTTTAAAGGTTTTATCAATGAAACAAACCCCAAACCTCCAAATACCAAACACTCCTAAACAGTTGTGTTTTTGGTGGTCCCACTTGTTTAATAGGGATCAGCGACTGATCCGTTATTTATTTCACAACAAGTAAACAATCTTTCCTGAGAATGTCGACTTGTTCGGAAGGTTTTCACTTTCTAATATATTAATTAGTTCTTGTTGTCATAACGCCAAAATAAATCCGACAGAGCAAGTAACACGTAATAGACGGTCAACGATCAAGCCCGTATCAATGGGAGAATTTAGTGTTTTATTTTTAAAATTGGCACAAGATTATCTATTCTTTGTTTTTATACTATGGTGAATGTATCCTTTGGAATTCGCGTCTTATAGAAGTCGTGTAGCAACAGCTGGAAGAAAGTGGGCGTGGTCGTAGGCGATGATTTCGATTAAGTTCTTAGATGCATATTGTACAAACATTTAAAGTAAACCAGGGTTGATATTTATAATAAACTAACTTCCCCGTGGTGTAATCCGCGTATTGTATTGCATTTGTATAAAAAAAATCGTCTTTGGCTATTATGTTAACTTTTACTATTGACATTAAGGAGTAAGCGGAGAGACCCGTTATTAAGTTTTGAGAATGTCTAGGAAGGTAGCATGCTTTGGTAAGAGGTAACCTCTTATGGTGGCGTAACTCATTTCTTTTTGTTTTTCGGAACACCTTCGCTGTTAGGGTGGTAACACGCCAGAAGCCTCCAGTTCACAATCAGACAAATTCTTGCAATGTTGTATCAGCGAGGCTGTCAAAACTAAACTTGGATAACAGCTACAATAAGTAAAGTAAGTAAGTAGCAGCACATTAACGTCCCACTGCTGGGCACAGGCCTCTTCACTTGAGAGGGTTTTTGGAACATAGACTCACCACACTCCTCCGGAGAGAGATTAAGCACAGGATCGACGGGTTAACGTGCTCTCCGAGGCGTAGGGGTGGAGTACACTGCCAACTTTCCAACTTCGGGCTATTGAGAAAATCTTTGAAGTGGCCCGACCCGAGACTCGAACCCAGGATCTCAAGTCAGTAGTGGAACATGCTAACCACTTGACTAATGAGGCAGACAGCTACAATACGTAATATATTTTGATAAATAAATCTGGTTCTAAATACTAGAAACAATGCCAAATAACAAGTGCCGTAAGACTACAGTCCGGTGAACCGTGACTCCAACGCAGTCGAAAGTGAAACCGTTTGACTCCTGACCCGCTATTGTGCTGTCCGACACGGCCTTGGGATTTGTAAACAAATTATGGTGTTTGTGCTTTTATCATAGAAAATACTGTACTTTTTGTAATCGCGGGTTCATTCTACCCTAGAGTTATTGTATCATTCAATTCATACCATTAGTTCTCACTCTTTATATATGTTTTGTTCAAATTTCCCATCGGTAATAAAATACTTTTTTACTCTACACTTTACTATAAAGACATTTTTTATTTGTGTAGAAATATACTTTACATTATTTCTTTTAGTTTCCGTAATATTACGTTACTAAATATTATTCTTACTAGGAAACAAGTATTTGAGCTCATTAAGCTAGCAAAAGACGTACTGCCTGAACAACGACGCTGTGTAGAAACCATAAGAGGTATATCGCCTTTTACCAGATTAGCGCGCTTCCATCTTAGACTTAGTATAATCACTTACTAGCAGGTGAGATCACAGTCAAGCTAACCTGTCAACAATATAAATAAAAGTGCGTGCGTACCAAGTACACATGGCTAACTAATTTTTAAGTCTTGATTTTATTAATACAAATGTAAAACTTTCGATTTATGCGAGTTAGTGGGAGGAAAAAAGGAAGATATGATATGAATTTAATGAATTTAATGAATTTAATTGTCATTAAAATTTTAAAGGTGTCAAATTAATACAAATAATGTATTGAAAACTTAAATGGCGAATTGTAAAAAATAATGCCACGTGTTTTTTTTTTCAATATTAGAAATTATGATTCAAATTTATTTTTTCAATTTAAAATGTAGAAAAGAGAGTTTATGTAATATTTTAATTTTATATTTTATGAAAAATAGTATATTAAAATATTAAATGACGAATGGAAAATTAAAATGAATAACCTTCAAACGAATTTGGAACAAAACGCTGCATATCTTCGTGACGCAAATCACACATTTCATCCGTAAAAAAATTCGTAGGGAAATTTCACTTCAAAAAAGTAAGTTACATCAAGGTCTATGGGAGACTGTATTATCCTAAAATAATTTACACACACAGATCCAGGTTGGGAGTGTGGGTTCCGTAGAGGGAAGAAAATCCTAAATATCCACTAAAACCATACGGAACAATTATCCAGGATATCAGAAGTCGCGCGTCCCATTATGATGAGTCCGATTGACTGTGTATTAGATGGCTACTTGTAAATTAACAAAGATCAACTAATTATTCGAATTTCTACTTATTCCTATACAGTTGACTGACAAAGTCAGAGATCGTAATACATATTTCTATTTATTAGGAGAAATAAACACATTACACAACTTGTTCTTGTTATTCCTTGGAAACACACAAAGTGTACCAAGTTAATTTTCATTTATAGTATCAACTTTAATGTGAACTAGTTGAATTCCCACTAGTTTCTCGCCACATTATAATTTTTTTTTTGTATTGTCTTACAACAATTTCCATGTGATTACAATATGCCATTTAGCTATAGGAAAACACGGCAACTAAATGTTTTTTCTCGCCAAATGTTTTGTTAAGAGGTGTTCAAGGATTTCATACGTATTTAAGCCTTAAGAATTCTATTGCCTCTCAAAATTGTCTGTTTGAATGATAACGGCAACATTAACAGCTGATTAAATTGTATTTAATTCAAGAGGTTTAAAAGAGGGTTATCGGCTCAGTGACTTATGTAGGGATTGTATATAAGGCATTATAAAGATTCGCTGGTGCAATGGTGCGAGTACTCATTCATATAATAGAGGTCCTGGTTTCGACGGCCGGCAGGGAAAATTTTGGGAAGTATATTTTATAATTTGTCTGGTTACCACCCTATTTATCAAGAAAGACGTGCCGGAAAGCAAAAAACTATGTTCCGGTACGATGCTGTAGTGTAACCATTAGAAATATATTAAATACCTCTTACCAGATTGGCATGCTTCCCTCTTAGACTATATCATCTTTTATCAGCAGATGAGATGACAGTTAAGCGCTAACTTGTAAACGATAAAAAATATTGTAACATGTGCTGGGAGTTTACTGATTATTAAAAAAAAATCATTTTGAATTTTTTTCCAGATTGTGATAGTAGTGTTTTTATATTTCTGGGTTCAGATATGCGAAATCGTGACATATGCACGACTAATAGCAATACCCTCAGAAATCATGCTTCTTAAATCCTAGGTATTTTGGTATGTTTTGTTCCCACTGGCAACACTTAAACATACCAAAATACTTAAACATACCATACTAGTGATGTTAATACTTCAACATACCATACTAGTGATGTTACCACTATGTTACTCAATAACACCCAACATTTCTGAGCCATCAGTAAAATAAGTAGCAGCCCATTAACGTCCCACTACTGGGCACAGGCCTCCTCACTCCGAGGAGCGAGGGTTTTTAGAGCATAGACCCACCACACTGCTCCACTGCTCATTGGCAGGCATAGGACACAAGTGCACTCTCTATTCCTTCACTCACATAGTCTGATGTGACGGGAATCAGACACGACCGGAGAGAGATCAGGTGCAGGACCGACGGCTTAACGTGCTCTTCGAGGCACGGGGCTGGATTACACCGCTAACTTCCCAACTTCGGGCAAATATTGAGAAAATCTTAAATAGAAAACTCAATATTGATTTTTGAAATGGCCCGACCCGGGTCTCGAACCCAGGACCTCTTGTCTGTAGTCGAACATGCTAACCACCAGACCAATGAGGCAGTTGACATCCTATTATCTATAGTCTTAACGTAAGAGGTATATCGTTGTGCTAGTATTACGAAGAAAACTATTTAATAAAGTTAATTTATTATCGAGAAAGAATATCATAAGTATGTGTTACAGTTTTAGGAAACTGATTTTATAAGCAATATTCGCTAAGCTACCTGTAGCTGTGTGTTTTTTCCTCATACAGAAATACCCTGCAGTATCATCTGTACATAAACTATCTTATTGTTATGATACGTAGCACAGGCGATGTCGCTGATTTCAGCTAGTATATAATAACGAAAACAATGATTATTAGCATCAAAATTTAGAACTAAAAATTGTAAAAATGTTTGTGTATTATTTTTATTTTTATTTTACCTTTATATGATAATACCTTACAACCAAAACAGTTTCCGAAAATACAAATTTCTTATAATTACATGAAAAAGAGAAAAGTGAGTGCAGACAAAGCAAAACATACTATCTAATGTACTTCAAAGAGTTGAAAATATGAATCTTTATGAAGTAGACTATCATTGATATTGAATTTGAATTTTGTGAGAGAGAGAGAGAGATGAAATGGGTCAAATTCAGAGAATAACACGTACTGTTTACAACTCCTTATGAATGTATTCTCTGAATATCTTGTTTTAAATACCATTTTACTATTTCTAAAAGTTGTCGGTTGGGTAGCTAATAATATAGATTATACATCTATGCTTACATGATGAATACTAAATAAATGTAATTTCCCTTTCTAACCTATATTTATTCCTATATTCCATTTCCATAATTTAGAGTGTGGGTAATAATACAATTGTTACGTCCACAATGTAAAGTACACATGATGAAGCAATTTCTTAATGAATACCCTCGCAAAAGTGTTCATTTATTCCGTATGAGGAGTGAAATTATTACTAAAATAATTGAATAACATAGTATCTATTATGAAAATGATTTGATAAAATTTATTGCTAAGTCTAGCCTACCGGTTATTATGCATGGTTATCTGATAATACGGCTTTATGGCTTTTATCAAACTACTAATGTAAGACAAGTACGATTGAACATCTTTGGTTATTTAATTTTTTTTTGTAACTAATGTAAAACTCCTTTTCCTAGTCCTGCTATGAATAGGAGTATATGAGTATATGAATGATATATTCATTCAAGTTCAAATACATTTTTTGTATGATACTTGATGTTAATACAGTTTAAAGGTGCAATTGACTAAATTATTACATGTTGTTAAACTTTGTTCGATGAAGTGGTTTAGTGGAGACACTAGGCTTAATATTATCTAAGCTGTTTTCGTTTTTCGTATCATATATTTGCATAGTAATGGCAAGAGCTATTCCAAATGCCATTTAAAATGCATTATTAATTAATTAATGTAATTTAATTCAACTATATTAGGATTATTAGGCAAAAGAGTTACACTTGAGTGGCACGTCAATGGTTTATACAAAAATCTTTCATTCAACTGCAGATTACTTTCAGTTTTGTCACGCAACGGCTTTGATTTTTTTCATCCTATTTCCGACATGCCTTACCTAACTAATCTTCAAAATGACGCAATACGCAAACTTCGATAAGCTAGGGTTACCGTTTAAATACTTTTTTCTTTTATATTTAATATAACTTTAAAAAAATAGTACAAGTATTTTATTAAGTTACATACTTTAGTGCTTTCAAGAAAATACCCAAATTTAAAGGTTTAATATAATCGACAATTCTAGCAAAGATATTATTGTAATTCAAATATTTTTATCTGGAGAATATAAAACCTTTTTGAAGTGAATTTTTTGAAAAAAAAAATACTATATAATAAGGTAGCATGCAACATACAACTTACTAGAAAGAAAGAAAAATTTTAATGGATCTGAACCGTACTTTTAAACAATTTGCTTATCTATTTAGCGTGATCAAATTTCGTGGTTTTCACTGGGAGCCTTTACCAAGTAATATTACGGCTATTACTACATCTACATATACATTATATCTATTACTATTTTTTTTCTGTATTATTATATCTATCACAATTTATTCCATAGTGCTACATTACAACTACATTATATCTACAACTTATTAGAATAGCACTTACATACAGATTTATAATTACAATTATTTTTATTTTTATAATTATTAGTATTTATTATATAAAAAATTACAAATATATTTAAATGTGACACACAGTAAAAGTTACATAAATTATTGTTACAAAAAGAAAGGTTCCTTAGACACTTGCACTAGGTAGACCTGAATAGCAAATGTCTTTACCTCCCTTCGGAACTTACTGTAATACATAATCGTTACTAAAAGTTATACAGTATATATTAGATTACAATAGAAATACAAAAAATGACCAAAAAAACAAAAAAAAAATTAGTGTAGCTTAAAATATAAAATGTGAGTGTTTTTGTATGTATATTGTGTGGTGTCTGTTGAAATGTGCTGTTATAAAATTGGTTTAAGACGACGACAAAATCTATATATATAAAAGAGATTTCCAGGTATCTATTGACTCATCACGATATCTCTGGAACCATAAGACGTAGAAACTTAAAATTTGGTAGGAATATTCCTTTTGCCGAGTAGAGGTCAGCTAAAAACGGATTTTTGCGAAATTCCACCCGCAAGAGGGCTTGCGGGGGTGTTAATTTAAAAAATGTAATACCTATGTTTCTTATTTATACAACAATTTGCCCACATTAATGAAAATGCAACCCAAAAAAACTTTCAACTCAGACGACGTCGCGGGTTCAGCTAGTATTAATATATATGTATAAGACGAACTTAATTACTTATAAAAATTTTCACTTGCGCCAAGTACACTTATACACGTACCATTCTTTATTCTATTGTATGATAATATAGGTCTAACGTATCTTTTACATGGTGACGTAAACGCAAAACTTTGTTTACGTTGTCGTATAAAGCATGTAAAAATAAATAAGTTAAATTGCGGATGAAATTATCTATCAGGTAGGAAAATGCATTCGCATACATTCATATTTAGCACTATATATTTGTTGAATCGTTCAACATTATATTTATTATTATATGTATAAAGCAATCTAAGCGACAATTATCTGTCAACCCTATATTGGCCTGACGTGGAACGCGCCGGCATAGTACTAGTGACGTGTCCTAGGTTGTGGCAACGACCCAACAAGGCCAAAATATCCGTTCACAATAAACTTAGTCCTTTTTTTCCTTAGCCCCTTATAAAAAAGCAAAAAACCTATTCACCTTTAATTGTTTAGTATTGTATTCAAAATTTAGCTACGTATTTCGTGACACCGATTTTAACAAACTGTAAGGGACTTGTAACTTTGCGGAACTTTTATAAAATAAATCTAGTACAATGCGCCTTGAGGCCGATTTTTTCAGACATCAGTTAATGTAATAGAGCATTTTATTTCACAAATTTCGGCTACCGAATCATAAGATATTGTGTTTTATTATTATTATCTCAAAATATATCTATATCTCAGAATACAAAGTTATCGAGCTAATTCAGTTTTAAGAGATGAAATCAAAATAAGGAGTTTCTTACGTTTAATATTTAATAAATATACAAAACATATTTGTAGTAAAATTTCTTTGTGGCTTTTGTAAAAAGTTTGTGATTTTACTAATATGTTGCACGTTTTAGCATATTTCATTAAATTTATGTAATTAAAGTGTATGTTCGGTGTTTAAGGTGTATATTTTCGTACGTTTAAAGTAATATTATAAAAAGAAACATTTCACACAAACAACAACAACACAAAAACTACTTTACCGATTTCAAAATTTTTTTCACCATTAGAAAGCTGAATTTTCACTGAGCGACATAGGCCATGTTACTTTATATATACCAACGATATAACGTAAATTTAAGGTGAATACTATTTTATAAAAAATGTACCTCGATATGTATTCTAGACAAACGTCCCTTTTTTTGTCGCTGGAAGATGCTTTTGCGTACCCCGAAGGTAGAAGTTCTTCCAACCGGGAATGTGGCTAAATGACCAGGATACCCACTAAAACCCAGCACATCCCTCGTCGTCATTGAATGGGATCACTTCTCATTTAGCATTCCACTCTAGTGACCCGGACGATGCCGACTATATCATTCTACAGTTTACAGAGGGGAAGAGTGGAGCGCATACCTGCGCCTATTGCTACCCAGCCTCTTTCGATTGAGAGGGAGGGCATCAGGCGCATCCTCCCTTCGCCTCTCATTAGCCTCTTTTAGCGATATGACGGTCTCGCAAAAGAAGGCAACCAACCAAACTCGCTGGTGAGCGTCACATCAATTATGCTCTTCAAACAGAGTTCTTCTCGGACCAGAGACAAGAAGATATGCCGCTGGGAGGCCCACGCCGGATACTCTGCCAACGTACGTTGCACCGTATCTACAAGGCACCACACTCATGACAGACGGGCGTTTTCTCACGACCTATCTGGTGGAGATACTTGCCGAAGCAACCTTGCTCGTTCAGCACCTGCACCAGACGGTAGGAAAGGGATCCATGCCGTCTAATCATCCAATTCTCCAGGTGAAAACGGATCGCTGCCACTGCGTCCCTAGGAAATTTTTCGAAGTTGCAAATGACAATCGTGTTTTATGTTACCTATATTAGGTAGGTGTTTGCTCTTGAATTTTCCCTCATTATATTTTGTGACGTCGTCATACGTTACGTAGAATGTATTCTAGTGTATTTATTTCCGTAGTCGGTCATAAAGCTACATATGAGTTCATTGACACTATTTTAAACAGCAATCATCTCAAGGATGTTGAATAATGAACTATATCATTGCTTAGTTTTATATATCATACACAAAAAATCAATTATTACCAAAATCTTTTAGAGTCATAACTCTATTTTTAATTTAATTAGCATATATTTTGTACTGAAATTTATACCCATATGCGAAATAAATATATTTCTTTTACAAATTTATTCCAATACGTATAGAACAAGCAATATAAAAAAGTTGAATTAAACTTCTACTCCAGCAGAAAGAAATATTTCCACATTTTATGTGGGCTTTTAATAGATGGCGCTGATTATTTAAATAAATTAATTAATATTTAAAGAACACTTTATTAACAACATGTATCCACGATAACTTTTAATGCAAAAGAAATGAAATGTATTTGAACTTGAGTGGGTGAAAAAGTGTTTTATTAACGATTGCAAATTAAAACATGATGTAAAAGGGGAGAATGTGAGCTAACTGTAGGAATTGAAATATAGACCCGTAGATTTATTATATTTTAATTGATAACCCTATTTTGAACGGCGTTGACAGATGTCTTCTGCTAATTGTGAAAAATGTAATAACCGTGATCAAGACTAGTGTGAGATATGTATTATTTCAAGCATATTTTTATTTACATTAAAGAACATCAAAATGCTTTTAGGCATGATAAAACTAAATCGATCATTCTATGTTGTGGCTCAGTCTAATATTAATAATGCGCATATCCCATTCTTATCTCAATTGTAGGATAAAAATGTTCCGTTGTTATTCTTTATAATATCGGCTATCTGTTAGTAAAAATTGGTCTAGCCGTTATAGGTAAAAACTTTTCCATAACCATGGAAAATCGGGCTAAAAAGTAGCATATCTTAGTACTATAATTTTAATTTTAATTACAAATTTACTTTCTGACACATGCTCGTCCATTTTAAAGCAGTAAATACCCTTTTCAATTGAAAATCTGATAGAAAGTGTTTAAGAATCATAAAAAGCTGCATTTTTATTAAACGGTAATGTCTTCCATACAATAAAAAGCATTTATTTGACTACTTGCATTCGGTACTTTGACTTCGAATGAAATATTAAGAAGTTACGGATAAGAGTAGTTTTAAAGATTTAAGAATTCGATGGGCCACAGTACACCTGCCTAATAACTTCATACTTTTTGAGACAATCTTTAAATCATTAGATTTTTTAAATTATATCCTTATATGTGCGTAAATATATAAAACTTTTAGGGATTAAGAGTTTATAAATTACGTCCTTATATGCGTATATGAATAGTAAGTAAACATTATAACCTCATAAGCTTGTCCTAGCGCATTAAAGCGGTTAGTTTGAATTTTTAGTAAACCAAATGATTTATTCGATGTTTATTTGAACAAAGTTAAAATGATGTCGAAATATGGAAAGATAAAAATGTATGAATTAGAACTTATGTCTGACCCGAATGTGCATTAGCAAGCCCTGTTGCTATCGCACACGTAGTGACGTCGCGCGTTGTATGGGTTACGGCAACGACCCGGCAAGGCCAAAATATCCGTTTACGACGCCATTACGATTTTATGAAGCCAGTATGACGTTACGGTCTTTAGAATTTGAAGGTTGCTAGATACAAAAGTCTACAGTACATCTAATTTTATAAAATGAAAGATTTTAGGATCAAGACAGCTGTGAAAAATAATATAATGGTCCCACACACTAACTATGGGCCTTATACGAAAGCTCAGAGTCACTCAGCGAGCGATGGAGAGGGCTATGCTCAGAGTTTCTCTACGCAATCAAAACAGAAATCCGTAGTAGAACCAAAGTTACCGCTATATCCCTACGAATTGCCAACCGGAAGTAGCCGGACCCCGCACCGGACGACGCACTGTAGGAAGACCCCCCACAAGGTGGACAGACGATATAAGAAGGGTCGCTGGTAGCCGCTGGAGCCATGCGGCGCATGATCGGCCCTTGTGGGTATCATTTCGTGAGACCTATGTCTAGCAGTGGCAGTCCATTGTTGAAGCGACGACACACTAACAGTCCGCATATCGTCCTTGAAAATCAAAATCAAAATATTCTTTATTCAAGCAGACTCAAAAAGCAATTTAAATCGTCAGTAGTCTGTCCGTAGGTAACGAACTACCAGTTCGGAACGGTTGCTCGGAGAAGTTAGTCTTTTAAAGCTAGTTGTGTATGTTACATACACAACTAGATATTCACTGGACATGGCTGCTTTAGTAAGTATCTGTTTCGAATAGGGCGTGAGATAAGTGCGCAATATCACCACTGTGGAGGAGACCGAGATGATGCTCAACATACGCTCGCGTTTCCTGCATGGACCAGTGAGAAAAGCGCCTTGATTATTCAAATTGGGGCAAGACTTATTCCGTCAGTTATAATTAGCAGATAAGGAGTCTTGGAAACTGGTGGTCTCATTCGGAATTCGACAGAGCGCAAATCCTGCTCAGGAACGTAGACGACGTGGCAGTGAAGTGTGAGTCAGTCTGAGATTTAGTCCCAAAAAAGGACCTTCGTATTGCACGCGGTGTTAATGGGGGCTTCCACCGCTGTTACTTAAGAAGCAATCCTGAGAGCGCACCAAAGATCCGGGAATTCGATGTAGTCGCTCTACGGAGAACCCGAAGTCAATTTACTAGGTGCAGAGGATGGCTACCGGAGAGGTTTTAGTGGGTACATCAATCACCCGACCTATCCCTCAAAGATTGGNTGGGTATCATTTCGTGAGATCTATGTCTAGCAGTGGCAGTCCATTGTTGAAGCGACGACACACTAACAGTCCGCATGTCGTCCTTGAAAATCAAAATCAAAATATTCTTTATTCAAGCAGACTCAAAAAGCAATTTGAATCGTCAGTAGTCTGTCCGTAGGTAACGAACTACCAGTTCGGAGAAGTTAGTCTTTTAAAGCTAGTTGTGTATGTTACATACACAACTAGATATTCACTGGACATGGCTGCTTTAGTAAGTATCTGTTTCGAATAGGGCGTGAGATAAGTGCGCAATGTCACCACTGTGGAGGAGACCGAGATGATGCTCAACATACGCTCGCGTTTCCTGCATGGAGCAGTGAGAAAAGCGCCTTGATTACTCAAATTGGGGCAAGACTTACTCCGTCAGCTATAATTAGCAGATAAGGAGTCTTGGTAACTGGTGGTCTCATTCGGAATTCGACAGAGCGCAAATCCTGCTCAGGAACGTAGACGACGTGGCAGTGAATGCCGACCGTCAGTCTGAGATTTAGTCCCAAAAAAGGACCTTCGTATTGCACGCGGTGTTAATGGGGGCTTCCACCGCTGTTACTTAAGAAGCAATCCTGAGAGCGCACCAAAGATCCGGGAATTCGATGTAGTCGCTCTACGGAGAACCCGAAGTCATTTACTAGGTGCAGAGGATGGCTACCGGAGAGGTTTTAGTGGGTACATCAATCGCCCGACCTATCCCTCAAAGATTGGATATCTTTCGAAGATTTCCCCTTCGTGAAAAAAAAAGTTGTGTATGTTACAACGTGTAATATTTTGGTCCTGTGTGCAACTGAAATCAAGTACAAACATTTTTATCGCTTAAATAATCTTCCATATTATAATATGCCTTTTGTAAAAGTATGTTTTTGACATATTTCTTAAAATTATGCGAAGGCAAATCTAAAACTGATTGCGATATCTTAATAAAAATGCCTACGTCCAACCTGACAACTGACTTCTGAACCTACTTCACTCTAAAATATGTTATTACAAGTGTGTTTTTATTTCTAGTATTCAAATTGTGTATTTCACTTTTTTTGCTGTATAAGTGAATATTATTACGGATATATAAAATATTATTCAATATATACAGTGACGGTATTGTGAGAATTGATATTTCTTTGAATTTATCTCTTAGAGAAGCACGAGATCCTAATAGATATATGGCACGTATTGCTCTTTTTTGGAAAATAAATATCGTTTCAATGACCACCGCTCTACCCCATAACAGTATACCGTAAGACAAAATGCTATGAAAATAACCGAAACACACCACCCTTACTTAACATTATGAATGCTAAGTAAAACTGTCTGTTGCGCTTTCACACCAAAACTACTGAATTGATTTCATTGAAATTTGGTACACGGATAAGACATAGATCTCTTTTTAATGCGAAAAAAGGGTTGTAAGGGATTGAAATTTCGTTTAGTTTCGGTATAAATAAATAACTAGCTTAAATGAATAATTAAAAATACTATTCCACGCGGGCGAAGTCGAAATGATATGTCCCATAGACCAAGGGTATTATTGCCAACCGGAAATAGCCGGATGCCAGCACTGTTACACACTGGCATGGAATAGTCGACAGTTTTGCAATTCCAAAAGCCAAGATGCCTCGTATCGTCCATTGAAATGTTACTCTTTTAAGACCTAATATTTCATTTGTTGGAGGACGCAATTTTATTTTTGGGATGTGTGTGGGGGATCAATAGAAACTTAACCCCAAGTTTCTGGGGTTCCAGCCCACGTCCCCCAGTCGCCATCTTGGCAAAGGGTTGCAAACACCTTTTTCGCGATTTCTCGGAAAATATGCATCATACAAAAAATTGTAAAGACGTAATTTGTAGAAAATCGCTTCGCCTACAAATATGTTCATATAACTTTTTGCTCTAAATTTAAAATTAAAGAAGTTATAAGCATAAAGGTGAGAGAATTTTCTTTTTTGCTCTGTTAGTGTAACTTTGTTTGGCTCCCAAGGCTCTAAAGTATATAATTTTGATAGTTTATATCTATATAATATGACGAAAAAATTATACGACTTGAAAAAAGTTGCTTTTTGTACCTACAAAACGTTTGAACGGCTGTAGCTAATATACATTTTGTTACTACACATTATCTCATATATCGCAATAGCAAAGTTTACATCGGATGGGTAAGTTTATTTAAGTTTTTGTGCATAATTGATCGAAAAATTATAACAGAAATCTTACGACAAAATACAGTTTTAGGGGACTGGAATATGAACTCGAAACTCAAAATATCATTATTCAAGTAGGCCTATTACAGCACTTTTGAACCGTCAAAAATAAGTATTATTTTTCACACACTACTTATAATATACGACTGGTGATGGTATTAAAGAACGACTTAAAATCTAAAGCAACGAGAGCTCTTTCTCGCCCTGTCCTGAGAAGAGCCCACAACAAACTTAGTCGGGTAAATGAAATAGTAATTAATTTGAAGTTATAAACCCAATATCAATTAAAATCTAATATCTAAATCCCTTCTAAGGCATACCATTTACTTATCTCTTAGCATCTGTCGGTTTTATTTAGTACGAGTAATTGATACTTAATTTTTTTTTATAGGATAAATTGTAACGTCATCATTAATAGAATTCTCGAAAATTACACTTTGCGATTACGGTTTTACACAGTCATCGAGCACTCAAAATCTTAGAGTAAATGAAGCTAAATTGATGACTGGTAAGACGAGTATTAATCTGTACAAGTTTAAAACTAGTACGTTTAAATATTTGAAGTTTAATTATTTATAGTAAGGGAGCCCGAGATGTTTATTAAAAAAAACACGAAACCAACCAGGATAATCTACATATTAGTGTGTCAAAAACACGTATTCACATCTGCAAGATTAAAATATCATTATGTCATTTGTTAAAATAATTAAAAATTTTGTCTTCCTTTAGAATTGCTCTCCTGTAAAATTCACTTTTATTAATTGTGTCAATAATGTTTTAAAGAATTCAGAAGAGTCTATATTTTCATATGACGAAAACTCATATTGAAGTCGTCAAAACATAAGGACACATGTGGGAACCCTTGGAAATTTTATTTTGTCATTGGTTTAATCGAATAAAGTTTTGTTTATTTTCAAACATCTCTCCTGTAAAATTATGTTTCATTAATAGACTCAGTATAGTCGTACTTCTTAAGAAGCGATTATATTACATTCAATTTAAGCAAGTCTACGATATAGATTATCGTGGTAGAAATATATACAATTGTTCTGGAGGCTACAGTTATATATTAACCACATAATCATAATGTTATATGTGCATATTTAAATTTGAGTCCCAAACAATCTACAATATGTTGAGAAAACATTATCACATGTCTCAAATGCGAACAAAGATAAATGTTATGGGTAACTGTATCGCTTTCTGTTATTGTTATATTAAAGTACATGAACATGAAAGGCACATCAGTTCTCCAACAAGAATTAGGTTCAGAGAATAGGAAAATTCCACTTCGATTATTATACTAAGTTGATTTTTACAGGAGCCCTTTTCTTATATTTAAATCAGACCAAAACAAATGACGTTTTTGCCAATTTGAATTTGAGGTTTTTGTCCAGTAGTACAGTAGTCCTCTAACTTTTGACATAATTGTTGCATATTTGTTAAGACTATGTAGTTGTAATCGCTAATATTTATGTAAATATATAAAACATAATTAAGTTATAAATTATTTGTTGATTACTAGTCGTAACGGTAATATTTTACACCGCCGAATGAGGCGGTGTTCAAGGCAGCAGTTGTTTACGTACGTCCTCCCGTCTTCGTGAATCTTCAGCCGGACTCATCCGGGATACCAGGGACGAATGCGAACGTTGAACCCCTAGTGGATCATTCAATGCTGAAGAGGGTTCCGCTAGGTTTTAGTGGATATTACGAGGCCGAGTCGCACACTCCTGACTGGTTATATTGGCAATTAATTTATAATTAAAAAGAGAGTTACATTTACATTGGGTTGTCCTTTTTACAAGGTGGTGGTATTACATAATATTTCAATTATTTCCAGATGATCGAAATTAAACTTTGGATCCTCTTGTAAACCGAAGAATTTCTTTAATATTTTCTTCAATATACTCGACACTGGTGAGATAATCTATGCCTAATTTGTTCACCTGAAAGCAAAATTTTCGCCTAAATTTGCATTAAAATAATCATGTCATCGACGTATATTAACATGGAGATCGGGTATTCTCACGAGATCAGAGTGTACTTACTGTATAATCTATGACAAAATCTCTAAACTATATACTCGCTTGATTTGTAATTCGGCATATACTCGTATATCGGTTTCGCGACGAAATCTCTGGCGTCATATACCCACGGGACCGAGAAATGCGCGGATAACACCAATGTGAATAAGTTATGGTATGCCCTTGTATAATGCCACGTCTTTCACAAACTTATAACGAATATTATTCCTACCTTGACTTAATTTAGCTAACTAAAGAATTCTTAAAAAAATAATTTAATAATAATTAAATCTCATGGAAATAAATCAAAACCAAAATGAAATAATTGAAGTTGATACTCCCACCCAAGAGCCGGCAGATACCGCAAAAAAAAATTAAGTCGTGTTTGCCAAACATGGTCTTTGACTAAGCGGGATATTAAAACACTAGAGACGTGCCTACATAATTTAGAGAGAAGTATGCTGAATATATAAGGAAAAAAGAGTAAGTGACCCTACACAAAAGACTATACATAAATAATAAAAATCGTTCCAAAATATAAAAGTGGCGCAAGTACGATACTTGCACCACTTTGGTATTGTTAACTGAAAATATAGAAAATCACACTTACGCCACTTTTGGGTCTTAATCTTTTCCGTCTAGCCTCCTTTCGCAACGCGCGATAAGGAATTTCGCTCCAAAACAAAAATGGAAGTGAAGAATAAAGAAATAGAGCTACCGATACCATAGAGTGAAAGGAAACAGAAGGAGAGGACGGCCGTTCCAAAGGTGGAAAGATTATTTAAGGAGTAAACGTAAACGCTAGGCAATCTTAATTACCGGTGTCGTTTAGATATATGATAATTTGGAACTTTAGATTTAAAGATTGTTAATAAGACTTTTTTAAATTCTGATTCTTAGACGACTCATTTTCACATACCCACACTCACATTACACCCAATAAGTCTAAAAAGTACATAGCGATTATGTCACCTTTTGCTTTTTTAACTGTAGAAAATTTGGTAAAGTATGGCCGTGTCAAATCCAATAATGCGTGTTTGTTTGCTTTATGAAATTTTACACTTTTATTAAAGTAAATAAACTTATATAACACATTTAGTGATACTTCTAATATCAGCTTTTAAATGTACCCATAAATTACCCAACTACTTTATCTTGCTTACGATTTACAATTCATATAAGTAAAGAATTTTTCGGCTTCGGTTTCAGTAGTTAATGAAAATTAACTTTACACAGTGGTGCATTGAAACGACGTTGGTAGAATTATATCATAACACACATAAATCATGTAAACGTAACAGGATGTGATACATTTGAAATTTTGTTTCTGTTGCATTGGCCTTATATTGATTGTTAGTAAAATTTCAAATATGCTGAATAATCGAAATGCCCCCTGCGTTCTGTAACTGCACCTACACATTAACCCGTTACATGTTGCCATGAAAGCAAACATATTTCGAGCCCTATCATCCGGGTTTACGATTGAAAATAGTGCTGTACCATCACAACACCGCTGCTTCGGAACCATTACTTTTTATTTAAGGGGGAAAAATTAATGGGGTTGTTTGAGGAGTATTATCATTCCCTGGGTATGGGACCCTTCCTATTATGGCTGTGAGGGCACTTCACATCCGGGGCATAAAGTGGCGCGTGTGTGTGGATGATATTACGTGGTGGTTTTGGTGTTGATTCGGGTTTCCGCAGGGGTTTTGCAATACAGTGACCGTAAATGATAACGAATCCTAAATGATTCAATTTCTACTATTTCCTCACACTCTATAATTGCAATTTTCAATCCTTAATAGAATACTTTCATCCACCCAAGATCTAATACATTGCTCTGAATTTGTTGTGGGTGAAATTTTATGTTAATACTGTTTTTCAAACTCTAATTCATCATTTATATCTAATTTTACGAAAAATTGTATAGTGCCATATATTGAACTAAAGCGCTAACCTGTCAGCAATAAAAAATTAAAAATAAACATCTCTGCTACTGCTAAATCTAAGCGAAACCTTGGCCCGTAGACAAGTCACTTTCGAAGATTGCTAACGCTTAAAATATGTATGGGAATGACATTTCATTTTTCGATAACTTTCGATACGAAACGTCATTCCCATACATTTTTTAAGCGTTAGCAATCTTTGAAAGTGACTTGTCTACAGGCCATTTTCTTTTAAAATAAAAAGTATAAATTATTGGAAATTTTTCTTTGTTTTTTATTGTTTTTCATAATATTGCAGTTTAATATAGACTTTAAATGTGAACAAAAATGTCCATAGTTTACAAAAAAGTCTTCTTTTTACGATAAGAACAAAGACATGTTTAAGAAAATGGTATGCGCTTGATTGATATTGATATATTTAATAAATTATTACAAACATTAAACTTGCTGCAGATTTTTGTAAATTGAACCAAATATCTTAAAACAGCGCATTATAGTCAAATTTTGCCTGAACAAGAATCCTAATTCAATTAGGGATAAATCGGTTGCGAATAACGTAATTACACAGATTAGATTATTTCGCGAAATGGAGTATTTCCAGCGATGAAATAGCGTGATTAATCTCTTGAGGTATTTGTCGTGACAGGTTAAGTTAAAATACTTGGGTGGTAATTAAGTGATTCCTAATATTGGAAAACTGCCTTAATATTAATATTATTTATATACTCAATATTTAGAACTTTTAAACCAAACTTCGAGTTTGAGTGGGCGATTTAAATTTATAAAAGAAGTAAAATTTGAGTAAATACTGACGTCATCTAACAAGAACTTTTTTTATACTCTTTAAATAGAAGGAAGCCTTTTACGTGTGTTTTCAACGGATGATGCTTACAATTCTTCGCAAATTCTTCAATGAATGAATGAAACTTTATTAATATTAACATAAAACTCTTAATATCAAGCGTCATTCATTACGTTTTTATAATATATGTCGGAGTGCAATACTCTGTGGAACGCTGTATCGGAATGCAATAGTCTGTTTATCAGCGTGGGGCAGAGTCAATAGTGACGCGCGTCTCTCCAGTTCTCGGGTGACGGTCCACCAGACCGGTCGACTATTGTAACTGTCGCGTTTTTAGCTATTATTATTAATGAGTTTGTGTAAATTGATATCGGGAACATTAAGTGATTGAACTTTATAATCGGAGTTAATTAATAAAGCGTTTGATTGCACCAACTTTACCCACCAACGCCCATAGTATGGAAATTGAATTAAGGACGCCATTAATGACGATTTCGGTGGAGAATCCTACGCCCCTATGCTTCATGCTCCCTTCTCTCTTATTTTATATTGAAAGAGATTAAAGATGCATGTGTTCTATATGTGCCTGATTTCTATTAGATAATTCAAGCAGCTATATAAAACAAGATTAAGGTAACAGAAATGGTTAGTAGTAGACATGTCATTCAACTTCTATCAGCGTCATAATTTACAATTTATCTTCAGTTAATTTAGACTAGTATTTACTAAATATATACTATAATGAAACCGTTGCGACAATTATAGCTTTAAATAAACTTGAAGAGGAACGCAGTAATCCGCACCTAATAAAAGCAAATATCGACCATTTAAAAAGTATATTGAAGTCAGTATATGCCACACGTGAAGTTTCACGCGAGACGATCACGACCTATTAACAAACGCAGGAAAACATTTTTAATGATTATAGTTTCCATCGTCAATGATCTTAACATTTCATAATTAACTTAGTGAGATATTATCAACTATTAAATTTAATTGTACAATAAAATAGTTCAACAAAGTAACTTTAAATAATGAAGTTGAATTTAATGTCTAATTATTCTAATTTGATCACCTCACTGGCGTAAGGACTCGCGTGACTGCTTCCGACACCATAAAACCCGGGCGTTATTCCAGGTTTAGTCAATTTTTACTATTTTATCGTCTTGAAACATATAGGGCTACGTCTCATTAAGAGTTTGATCGCTACTAGAAGCTTTTGTCTTAATTATCATCGTTATGCTTTAGTTGCTTCCTTCTCTCTCTGTCCTTGAGTTTCGTAATCTTCTTTATTTAGTCGGATTAACCGTTAGGAGAGCAACCACTTAGTCTTTTTCCTTTGACCCTTTCTACTACAACCAGTTTATCCGGGTTAACTGGCTGTCTCCGGGCTATATGACCAAAATAGTGGAGTACTCATTTTAGCAGGTTGATGATGTAGATGATGTAAGTTCTTCGATACTGGATCTATTGTATCTTGATAGTTAAGTTCTTATAGTGTATTAGTGATTGTATTTTACAGACAAGGTATTTAAAACTTTTTTTTACTTTACGTTATGCGATTTTTTAATAATAAAAAGCTTAACAATTTCGCCTAAACGACATGACACAGAGCGCTTTTGTGTTACGTTGCCGGAAACATTTACGCACTATACAGATTTCCATAGTTTTATATTAACATATTTTTTTTTAAATGAGTCATCTTAGATTTATTGATATCTATTTCTGTGACATTGGTCCCTAATGTTTTAATTTAGTATAGACATCCAAAGGTGATTATAGGTACTCCTCTAAATAGAGTATAGGATATTTAATTCAACATAGATGGATTTATATACAAATGTGTAGTGAACCCTTGGCCAGTTATTTATTTACTTGGACCACGATGGAAACCTATTCTTAAGGAGGAACTAACCAAAGCGGCTTAATTAAAATAAACGAGTACCACTTCCGCAGGCAGTCTCTAAATTTCGGTATCGACATTTTAATTTATAATAATTAGACTCTTTACTTTTGTAGCACTTGATAATTAAGATCATGGTGTCACGGTATGAAACCTTTACGGTTATGAGTGAATGTTAAACAAAAAGTATTTTTATTCTTTAACATTTACCGAGTGACCAGAAAGTATCGCTTCGTAAATAGGTGACTAAAAAGTGATTGTTAAATTGTAAATAGGCATTGACGATACAAGAATACCTAGTGGTGGTGTGATAGGATAGTTTATTTTGTGTATTGTTACTTGTTTATTCATAATATTTATTCATTTTAGATATTTAAAGGTAATTTTTAACAGACAGCTATAGTAGTAACACGTTATATGAAATGTAAGGATTTTTATCAGAATCGAATGAAATAAAATCGATTACACAGTGGAACGTGCGGAGCCACGTGTAAATATTGCGGACGCTAAAGTGTATTATAACATGAGTGAGGAATTCGAATCTAATGCGAAGGCGATAAGCGCTAATGTGCTACGCAGTGGGACTTGACGGTATTTGATTGCGTAATGCGTGAATTATAGGAATAATTTCAATTTACACCTATTATTGACTTTGATATATTGGCGGCGAGGCCTCTTAGCTGAATGAGCAGTTTAATGTAATGAACGTGAGGCAAAATTTATGAAAAACTAGCTCTTTGCTGAAATCCAGTAAAGTAAAAAGTAAGTGGCAGCTCATTTTTACGTCCCACTAAAAAGTTTTTAGAGCATAGATCCACCACACTGCTCCACTATGGGTTGGCAAGCATAGTACACAAGTACACAACTCTATTCCTTCATTCTCATAATCCGATGTGACGGGTATCCGACACAACCGGAGAAAGATCAGGCGCAGGACCGACGGCTTAACGTGCTCTCCGAGGCACGGCGGTGGAGCTCACCGCTAACATCCCAACTTTGGGCAAATATTTAGAAAAAATTTACAGGAAACTCAATACCCCTAATTGAATTTACGAACTAACGCTAGCGTGAAAATTGTGACGTTACATATTTTATGTATGGCAATTTAGTTGCGTAGTAAAATGTGATAAAACCAAATTAAAGATTGTTTTTTTTATTTATATTGTTACACTATTTAGCATTGCTTCAGCTGACTTTGTATTCAGAATTTGTTGCACATACAACATCACTGGAAGGAGTGGCAAACGCGGAAGCTCTCCCAAAGAGGGCAGAAAAAGAAAATGCCTACAGACACGATGACATTCTAAGTACGATAACGTCAGTAGAAACGCTGAAAAAATGTATGGGAATGACATATCATATCGAAATGTCAACAAATTATAGTGTTCTAGTCGTTCGATGTAGCGTTATCGTGCCCAGAATGTTGTCTTGATTTGAGGGGTTGTAAATATTTCCAGCAATATGAGTAGTTCTTTTGCAGTTAAATAAGGAAATAAAAAAATATAAAAAATTTCAATTTTTTAGTATTTTTCTGATATTATTTAGGAGGTGCATTTATGTTAATTTCTTCCACTACTACGTTACGAATGTTACTCAGAAATTTTTGAGTTTATTGTGATTGTAAACATCTTCGACATCCAATACAAGATTTATTCTGTGTGTTCTTACTGTACTTGTTATTTTAATATGACTATACCTATTTATAATGATCAATTATTAAAAAAAGGAGGAGAATGTACAAGAGAATAAAACAGCGTGATTGGAAATGGTAATTAATAATTTATTCGAAGGAATACTTACAACTAAACTTAAGTGAAAATTGTCATGTTTGTATACAAGTAAATATAGGTGGATTCTATACACTAAGGGTTCTCCCCAGGTTTCATTTTCAGTATTAAATCGGGATTTTACTACTGAAAATAACTTTCCAACATCAATTGCTAATTCCACGTTAAGTAATACTTTCTTTTTAAGCTTAAAAACATAACACTCGTTTTAGAGCATTCTATATGAAAAGCTCAGTGTAGAATGAGGGAAATGGGGTTAACTGATTTCCCATTGAACCCCATTGTCGAAAATTCTGCAAACGTTTTCGTACTTCCCCGATTGAAATGTAATTTTAACTCGTTACCTGAAAAGCTTCTCTTTCTTGTTTCCTGCTCAAGTAATGGGCGTTGTTTGTTCTGTTTTATTTTATTATTAGTTCACTATTTTTATTGGAGAGGTTTGAAATTATCTATAGTATCAACATATCTAAACTAATATCACAAAGAGGAAACATTTGTGTTTTTGTATTTATGTATATTTATAACGTTTTCACACAAAAACTACTGGTCTGATTTAAAAATGTTTTTCACCATTAGAAAGCTGCACTTTTACTGAGCGATATAGGCTATATTACTTTCTCACATAAATAGGGATCCCTAAAAAAATGCATTAATACAACCCAAGGTGTGAAAAAATCTGTTATTGCATGCACTATGGAAACAATTGATGATAGAACAAAAACATGTTCTACAATATTATAGAATGTATTAATACCTACAAAAAAGTACATACACATACATACATAGCATCACGCCTCATTCCCATAAAGGTAGGCAGAGACCACGTCCTTCCACTTGTCACGATCCTTGCATATCTCCTTCGCTTCTATCATTCTCATTAAACCTTTCATACAAGTTCGTCGGTTTAGAGTACTCTTGACTTGGCCCTTATTTAAAATGTCCTGAATTTGGTCTTCCCCTTTCAACTTTCGCATTCACTCTTGACTCATAAATCCTTTTTGTCAGTCTCCTTTCACTCATTCTCTCTACATGCCCAAACCATCTAAGCATACCTTTCTCAATTTTACTCACTACGTCTTCTTTTATACCACAACGTTCTCGTATCACACTATGTCCAACTACTGTAAAAGTCTGTCATACAATATGTCCAACTACTGTAGTTATCCACTATAACTACTTTTTTACATTTTAAAAGTTAAATAAAAGTGCTGACAATATTCAAACTACATTAATCATACCTCTGTATTAATCCTTATCTTATAAATAATTTTATTAAAGACCGTTTCAATACGTGTAAAATACCTTTTCAATTGTTAAAATCGTACAATCCATTCAAAAGATATAACGTATTTAACAATCTCAATCTAAAGAAAATCATGTATCCCAACGTTTCAAATGTTGTGTATAGGGAATTTGAAACGCGGGTGAAACAGTGGGGCATTGCTAGTGTGATACATAAATAAATTATTTTAGTTGTGCTATACAGCTAAGGTACCAAGTTGTCAAGAAACAGTATCGCCGCTTCTTGTATGTGGAATACGGAAATCGTTTGCATACCACAAGTTACTATTAACAGGCTGAATGAGAGCGAGTTCCCATGTGGTACGTTGGCGCTGATTAAAATGTCGCCGGCGCCTGCCATTCGCTTTTCTTCGAATAACTAATGTGAAACATTCTGATCCCCGATTGTTGTAATGCAGAACATCATACATATGTGTTAACATTCACTTTTATGTATATTTGGGACCGAATGTACAGTTAACTTCAGACTATGACGTTAAGGTATTTGAACATGTTTTATTTGTTGTACAAAATCGATATCTACCGTCACTACTCAACTGTTTTTGACAATTTTTTTCATTTTGCTGCATTTATTCCAAATTATTTTTACCGTGTCTCCTGGGTTCTTTTCAATTGCATGGAGCTGAGGAGTGCAGGCCTCAAGACAATGCCTCCTTACCTGGGCATCTTCCTCTAGACTTAAATTTGATGCATGGTAATCTATTTTTCCCGTTATTACACGGGCTCGTTCCCGCCAGCTACGCTAGCGGACCCATCCAGGTCAATTCATTTAGTTGTCCAATCCGGGTATCACCACTGCTATTGCATCGTCTTCGCTGACATCATCGCATACGTCAGGAGGCGGTGACAGCAGGAGCTCACGAGGCAGGGGGTGCCCAGTGTTTGCTGCTCTTGGGTGCTGGCTGGCAATGCCGTGGAAGTAGTGTGCGTGGGGAGTTGTCCTCATGGCATACGATGACGGTGGATAACGTCAATTCTGACGTACCTCGGAGCTCCTTGTATCATACCTAGGCACTTGTTATTACCGTGAGATCGTCAACTGTTAGATAAGCAACAAATAGATAGGCGCCATGTTTTGAATCCCACATTTAAATGTTCACAGACGTTAAGCGAGTCAGTTTGTATATTATAAATAATCTCTCGACATTTCAAATAGCTATAATCATAACGAATATGATTAAAAAATTTTAACAAAAATATTTTAAGCATATAACAGACCACGCGTAAAAATCTGTAAAATATATTGTTTGGTCATAAACGAATATCGCGAAAACATTATACTTGTTTGTGGCAAAGGCCAATTGAGGTTTTATGTTATAAGTGGAATATAACCAAATTTTAATTTCTTACGATATTTTTATCAAAATTAACAACTCGTGTAAGGATAACTGTATACTTTTCTATAATAAACTCCCAGAAGACGTTCTAGGGATGTCGCTTAATAATTTGCAAGATTTTTTATAAATATACGCTAGAAACGCGTGGGAGTAAGCTAATTGCTCTAATTTAAATTTAAATATAATAAACTAATATAAAATTGTAATGATGATGGTAAAAAATATACAACATTCGAGTATTTTGTATTTTTTTTTTGTTTGTTGTGAGCTCTTTCAGGACAGGGCGCGAAGGAAACCTCTTAACTGTAGATTTTAAGGCGTTGTTTGATACCATCATTGGTCGTACATTAGAATTAGTGTATGGAAACAATTATATTTGAGTAATAAATTAGGCAATATACATATTATTCTACTTGAAGATTAAATAATTTTATTTGTAATATCACATAAAATACGAGCCATAATCAGATAAGAATACATTTATAAATAACATAATTGTACATACATATAAAAAGCAGTGTAGGTAAAGTAAGGAGCAGCCCATTACCGTCCCTCTGCTGGGCACATACCTCGTCACTCATATGAGAGAGGGTTGTTAGAGCATAGATCTACCACGCTGCTGCATTGCGGATGGGCAGACATAGTACACAAGTGCACTCTCTATTCCTTTACTCTATGTGACGGAAATCCGACACGATCGGAGAAAGATCAGACGTAGGACTTAACGTGCTCTCTGAGGCACAAGGGTGGAGCACACCGTTAACTTCCTAACTTCGGGCAAATATTAACGAAATCTTAATAGAAAACTACCTATTGATTTTTTGAATTAGTCCGACCTAGGACTGGAACCCAGGACCTCATGTGTATAGTCGAACATACTAGACCAATGAGGCAGTAAATCATACAAAACAAGCATATAACATACGCTATGCTATAAAACTGTATTTATCAGAACTATTATCAAAATTACAATATTGAAGCTGTGCGTTAATGTTGTTGTAGTAATGTGATTCCAACCTATACATTATTTTCATAAATGCAACAAAAAAACCTTATTTCTTTGTTCATATTAATCATAATAACGTTCTATTAAAATGTCTTTAACGCTATAATACCGATAATTACTTTAGAATTACGAGGCTTATTTTCTATTAGGAAACACCCAAAGTATTATCTGAAAACGAAATCTTTATAATTTTATTCACAGACAGTTTAGATCAGAATCTACGCGCCTCTATTTAATTACATACAAGGAATGAATGGAGTTACTCCATTCTTTTTAATTAGGTGATATATTATACGTATTCAAAAAATTTAACTAGAATTTTATTCGAAATGATAACAAATTTAATTTAATTTTTTGTTATATCACTTCTTCCGCTCTGCTGCTCTCAGGTTAGTACGTATTAAAAAAACATAACGTATTATTCAAGAAGTTTAAAACAACCGAATCGATTTGAACCTGAATGAATAATTGTGTAAAGACAGACGTAAGTAATGATAATCTAGCTAGTAATGTGGCTAGATTCATTTGAGATAGTCAGGTGAACGCTCTACTTGGGTTGAAGGCCAAGCATTTTTAGTGGTCGGTTTTTATTTATTAGTGCCCACTTGTTATACGTACAATAAGCGACACGGGTTTCATAATAGACGTTCTTGAGACATTTAATATAAAGGTGATAATTAACTATATTGATGGGTATTTCGCCCTGCGTATCCCAGATAGTTTCTCGACCTGACAAAAAAAATGCCAACGTGTCTTTTAAATACTCAGGAGTATTATCAAGATGGAAATCTTAGTAAACAAAAGATGCATAACGCCAACTCACGATTCAAATTGTTTGTCTTATTTCTCAGATACGGCTGCATAACTGCATACATTAAACTGTTTCGGGTGCTTGTTGACAACTTAATTGATACTTTAATGCGATGTTTACGTTTGTAGCAATACATATGTATGTTTGAATTAGCGTTTTTTATCACATCTTTTTTGCCACTTTTACTTTATATGTTTATTGTAAATATTATCGTAATAAACATACACGAGGCATACGTAAAAACCACTTAAGTTTTAACCGATTTTCACGGGACTTTCAAAGACAGATAGCTGATTCAAATCTACAATCATAAAAGCACTTTTGAATAGTCAGTAGTCTGTCTGTTGGTGACATATCTACCACCGTTTCGGAAAGTTGATTCCGCTGAGAAGAAATCTGCAAGAAACTCAACGGTTACTGTTTTAAAAAAAGTTTTGTAAGCAATTTGTTTAGCTTCCGTGTGCAACTAGAATCAAGTCCAAATTTAATATATTCCTTAAAATTATGTGGAGGCAAACCCAAGAGTGATTCGGGTATCTTATTGAGGTCAAAGACAAAATATCTTTATTCAAGTAGGTCTATTACAGTACTTATGAATCGTCAAATATCTTTTTTTTTCATATAATATTTAAATGAATGACTGATGATAACATTAAAAAACCGACTTACAATCTAAAGTTACGAGGGTTCCTTCGCGCCCCGATCCGAGCAGAGCCCACAGCAAAATCAGTCGGGTGTACTTTTTTTTATGTCATCATCATTACAATATATGTTTTAAATTAATTCTATATCAAAATGTATATAGAGCAATTCATTCACTCCCACGGTTTTTTGTCTTCTAAATATTCCTTCAAATTATAAAATGATTTCTCTATTAGCTTTCTTTTAATGAAAGATTTAAATTTCCCGATAGAAATCTTTGTAACTTCTTAAAAACGAGCATGCAACCTATGCATCACAACAAATGGTTTCTGAACCTTCTTCAACCTATAACTAAGAAATTACAAGGTTGTTTTATTGCATTAAAATTGTATGTTTGGCTTTTTTGCTGTCTAAGTGAATATTATTACGGATATATAAAATGTTATTCAATATGTATTGCGACGGTACTGTGAGAATTGATGGCTTTAATGTTTCTCTTAAGGAAACACGTGATTCCAATTGATCTATTGCATGTACTGCTATTTTTTGTAATATAAAGATAGTTTCAATTAAATCATAGTCTTTTTTATTGCTGGAAATTTAATTCTTGACTGATGGTACAGACTAAGATGGTAGCGCGTTAACTTGGTGAGAGTTAATTCTCATAAGTTCCAGCAATAATTATGGCATCGCGTACCTGTGCTGTTATGACTGGTAATCATCTCCAATTTGTCTTTAATAAATACATTATATCTTTCCTCAATTTTAGTCTTTTATTGCTTTGAATTAACAATTCCGCGTCCGTATATACCTTCCTTAATTCAGGGTTCAGTTGAATGAAATTAAATGAATGAATTTGAATCTTACTTAGTATGCACGACGTCTATTGAGGAGACGGTTCCATTAAAAGTTTACGAGGTACACATCGAATTCTAATTGAAACCAGTGAAGATAACTGGTTACATTGCATCAGTTTGTAATAGCTCGATATACTATATATTAAAAAATCACTTCCTATGTTATGTCACACGAACTTCTCAAACACATCCTTAAAGCTTTAAACGTGAGCTTTCAATACATGACACTGTTTATTTTTTCGCAAAATAAATTTAATTTATTAAAGGTACACCAATAAACTGCTTGTAATCTAATATGGAAACAATATATATGCTAGGATTTACTCTCTATGTAAATGTAGCAGTTTACTTATAGGTTAACACCGCATGCATGAAGTTAAAAGATATATTTTTTTTATGTCTACCATACCTTATTACACTATATTTCTCCGGTGGCGGGCAATGTTACGGTGGCTGCGATCAGGCCCGTTTTAAACGGCTGGCTTTCGAGAAGGCATGGTTCGTTCGCACTGATGCTTCGGGAAATACCTGCACCAGATTGTGGGGCGCGAGGATTCACCAGCCTGTCTCGAATGTGGAGCTCTCGTCGATACGGTGCACCATACGGTGGCGGAGTGTCCAGCTTAGGGGGCCACAACGGCAAATCTTGATGTCTCATCTGGAAATGACTTTTGGCTGACGAAAATAATTAACATAATGATCGGTAGCGAAGTGGTATGGAGGGCGGTTGCTTCTTTCTGTGAGAATATTATCTTGCAGAAAGAGGCGCTGGGGAGGGAACGCGACGCCGCGCGTAATTTCCCTCGTCCTAATCATATGAGGGTAGAGAGCAGAAGGCATGCGTTCGCCCGCCAGTTATCCCTTACTTGATGAGCCTTTTGTAGAGAGCATCTGGGGTGCCATCGGAGTCGAATGCTTTTGCGATCTTCTGGCCCCCTATTTCAGATGCGGAGGGCTCCGCAGGGTTTTAGTTGGTATTCTGGAAACAGCGAGTCCCACACTCCGTCCGTAAATGTATTTCCCAGCAAAAAAAAAAATTACACTATATTTCAGAAGATTTAACTGCATTTTTAAACTTTCACGAACCCTCCTATGATAATTGCCAAGTGTATAGAAGTGTAAATCTATATTACTACTACAGCTATTTATTATTTTACAAAATCAAGCATAAGGGGAATTAACACCGAGGAGTTAATGAAGTAATGTATATACATTAAGTGTCATTCATTACAAATTTAAAAATATTATTAATTACTCTTATTGCTGACATATTGGCGTTTGGCTGTGATCACGCTTTATGATAAGTGATACTGTCTTAGATGGAAGCGCGCTAACCTGGTAACAGGCAATTTATCATATGGTTTCTACACATTATGTATTTCAATTTGCTTGGGCGAATAAAGTATACGTGATCAAATTGAATATTTTAACAAGATATATTTTTATAGGCCGACTACGAACTTTTAGTAAAAAGTAAAATAAGATTTTTTTTTGTTGGAAAAAAGGTCTTGGCTATTTTAAATTCTCGATTATTTTATATTCTCGCTAAAATTTGAGAAATTGATGTGTCGGAAAAATCAGTTCAATGTGCCAAATGCATTGTTTTAATGGTTTCAAACCATTTCAATATTTCTAATGAAACCAGTTTGGGGCAAATCGGTTTGATGGTTTAGACAGCCTCGCTGGCGCAGTCATGCGTGTACTTGTTTTGCGAGCAGAAGACCCGGATTCGATCCTTGTTAGGGCCAATTTAGAAAATTGTATTTTCTAATTTGTCTAAGTTTGAAAGTACCATCAAGAAAGATATTGTGTTCCAGTACGATGCTGTCTAGAAGGTATATCGCCTTTTACCGGATTAGCGCGGATCCATCTTTGCCTATCATCACTTACCATCAGGTGAGACCGCAGTCAAGCGCTAACCTGTCAGGAATAAAAAAAAGTCTACTACGGACTACTACGATGATACGGACGGAATACGGACTATTGATGTCTTTTAAATTTTGAATTTTTATTAGGTCGGAGTGCAATAGTCTGTGGAACGCTGGCGCCATCTGTCTATCGGCATGGGGCGGTGTCAATAGTGACAATCCGGCGCGCGTCTCTCTAGTTCTCGAGTGACGGTTCATCAGAGCGATCGATTATTGAAACTGGCGTTTCTAGCTATTATTATTAATGAGTTTGTGTAAATTGATATCAGGAACATTAAGTGATTGAACATTATAATCTGAGATAATTAATAATGTGTTTAATTGCACCAACATTATTCACCAACGGCCACAGTATGGAAATTTAATTATGGATGCCATTAATGACGAAGTCGGCAGAAAACCCTACGCTCCTATGTTTTGTTTCTTTCTCTCCTACTCTCCGACAACTGTAATACTTTTTAATTCCTTCACTTATTATTATAGTTCAAATACATTTTTTTACTTGTAATGGATGACATTGACTATATTTTTCTATTTCTTGCTAGCATAGTAGCACACCACGGTTATCCACTAGTATTAAATAATATCGAAACGCTTAGGTTGCATCACACGTCGTCAAACACATCAATGGCTTAATGATTCATATGAAAAGGAATAGTCATGCCATTTGGCCAGGTGCTGAGATTGTTCAAATTAAAACGAATGCCAATCGGAGTGCGGGGTCAAAATCCTGTACACATGATCACACAGGTTTGATCCATAGCCCTTAACTCTTTAAATATAGAGATTAGAATACACAATTCCAGCTTTCGACGCTTCGGTGTTGATGTTTGTGGAAAATCTGGTCGTAAAAGGCGTCTGCTACGATCACGATCCGTGTCTATCTATTAGAATGATTGCTTAACAGGCTACCCGATTAGTGCGATTTTGGCGAGCACCTTTTATAGGCCTTGACTGGCTCCTTTGACACCTTTATAAATTACTAGATTAGTGTCGTTTAATAAATATTAAGCGGTTTTAAGTTGTTAAAATATAACGTGTTATTTATTATAATGTAAGGCCGAAGTGTAATAATGGCATAACTGACATTTTTTGGAAAAAAGCTCGGCTATCTTTTCGTAATAGGATTTGGAAATCAAAGGTTCTTCTAGAATTATATATGGAAAATTTTGGCGATCTTTGATCCCTCACCCTTAAGTAATAAGCTCCGTCTCCCTTCTTTGACACTTCTATCTTATGTGAGAAGAGATATAACAATTTAATATATATATAAGAAATATCCAGGTATCTAATTGACTCATCACGATATCTCTGGAACCAGAAGGCGTAGAGACTTGAAGCGTGATAGGGATTTTCCTTTTGCCAAGTAGAGGTCAGCTAAGAATGCATTTTACGAAATTTTACCCGCGAGGGGGGTTGCGGGAATGTTAACTATTGACTCATCACGATATCTCTGGAACCATAAGGAGTTAAGACTTGAAATTTGGTAGAAATATTTCTTTAGCCGAATAGAGATCATCTTTCTTATTTATAAAACAATTTGCCTAAATTAATGAATATCCTACCCAAAAAAACATTCCACGCATACGAAGTCGCGGGTTCAGCTAGTAAATAATAAAAGTTCAAAAAAATACGTAAATAGAAGTGTACATTATGGAATTAAGAAATCCATTCAGCATCTGAAATGAAACTATAATTGTAATATTTAATTTTTACTTTAAAAGTATTGACTACGAATTTTACCTCCATTTTTAACAGACTTTAAAAACTGAACTGAATCGTCGGGATAATTTAAAATGGATATTCAGTTTTCTATTTAAGATATTCTAAATATTTACCTGCGCCCGAAATCTGGTCGTGTCGAATTCCCTTGACATTGGACTATGAGAGTGAAGGAATAGAAAGTGCACTAGTGTACTATGCCTGCCAATCCGCGCTGGAGCAGCGTGGTGGGTCTGTGCTCTAAAACCCTGTCTCATATGAGCGAGGAGACCTGTGCCCAGCAGTGAGACGTTAATGGGCCGCTACTTACTTTTAATTTTTAAGAAAACACGTCGAGATTTTTAATACTACAGTATCCTTACATAATAAAATAATGGCCTCTAAATTGATCGTCTTAAAAACCAAAGACTAAAGTATGTTAATTGAAATCAAATTTAGGAAGAGCTCAACTCCAGTAAACTTTTTTATCACCCTTTTTACACAAGGGCGTTTATTTTTGTTAAAGAAAATCGGCAAGTAGTCTTTCCTCGCAAGGTATTAGGATAAGATAACACGACAGTGCCACTACGAACTACAATTAAATTGGATTTTCTTAGCCAGAGCCGGTTACCCACTTAAGAAATGAAGCCTTACTGTAATGTTAGCCAAGATGAAAATACCTGCAGGAGGATGAAACTACCTATAAATAAATTTTCAGTTACTGGAAATATATATCCATTCTACTCTTGAATACGACATGAAAACATTTTTAAGTGGATTTGCTGAATCTACCACCGGTTCGAAAGGTTGATACTGGCAAGACACTTAGTAGTTACTAGTGTTTTCTTATTGTATAAGTCTTATAAATTTACTCGCAAAGTGTCACAATACTTTTAATATTTAGATAATATATGTTACCTTTAATTACATGACAATATATAATAATAAAATATATACATAGATATTAAATTTGAAAGGTCTTCTGTACAATTCGTATGTCAAATTTTAAAACTATTCATCTTTATGTCTTTCCCGATCTTATTGTGATTTAGTCTATAGTAAAAACATTTGTTTGCTCAAATGATAGGCACATATATGCTTAAAAGCTTGGTTCCTGTGACTTTGTCTGCGTACAGTTCTCAATTTCAAAACTAAGCCAGGAGAAAATTTACTTTTTTGATTGCCGGAATTTCTCTAACGATATCCTTCGTTTTTCACTTTGCTTACGTATTCTTTACTTACAAATATAAACATCGTTTTGTCCTAAAATCTTATTATAACGTGGTTTTTATGACAATCTGGGCGGTGAAATTACGCTTTTCTCGAATATCTTGTCGATTTTATTCATTCGACTACATAGATAGCCGTTACAGATTCGACCAGAGAAACTTACTTTTGCTTTTTTCAACTATTTGTTCATATTAGCCTTTATAATATATTCAGTACTCAAATCGTTAATTTTTTTTTATTCATTGCTTTATCAGTTCAAATACATTTTTTAAACTGAAGTATACTTGATATTTGTATTGATATAATTATTAATTAATTAAATTTTGGGAAAAATTGTACAGCGTCATTTATTGTAAGCTACTGTAAAAAAATCTTTGAAACATTTCTTTCTATGTGATGATTCGTTCGTGCTAGATTAAATAGTTGACTCTATTTTATATACTACTTGTTTATTTACAGTGTATACATCTAAAATGGAAACAGACCGCTTCTATTTCATCTTATTAGGTTTAGAGCAGTATTGATTTCTTTGGCTTTTCAACGGTTGTCTTCGTCTTAAATTCTATCACGTAGTGCAACACCGAACATTGTTGTTGAGAAAATTCTATATCGTGGAAAAAACCTACAAAAGAACTTAATCAATACCGAAATTGCACTCGTGCGTAGTACTGAAAGCTTGTGTTAGGGTCAATACACATAAGGCGATACCCTGCTGCGTAGTATAATGAAATGAGTTTAAACCCCGATTTGCATATAAAAAGGTAAAGGTAAGTAGCAGCTCATTAACGTCCCACTGCTTGGCACAGGCTTCCTTATTCGCATGAAGGCTTTTAGAGTTTTTAGAACATTGGCAATGTTGATCCATTGCGGTTTGTGATTTGCATGTGATCTATATACATATATAAAAATCTCGTAATACGACTCCATTGACTCTATTAAACAAATTTTAATGATTTTTTCGTATATTATGTATAGTTTGGTCTAACTTTAGGCAGAGGATAGAAATAATTTTCGATGAGCGCTGTGGGTGTAAAATCCACATTTAAGTGTACGAAAACGAAGTGACGCGGATCAGCTAGTAATTATATAAAATGTAATATTTTGTTATTCAAGAGCCTATTATTTTTAAGAGTCGGGTTTGTATCGCGGTTTTGCATTGTTAAGTTGTAAAACTTAAGTGCCTAATTTTTTAAACTTAATCGAAAATATCGTGAGGAAATCTACTTACCCCTGCAGCGTTGTGGGTCTATGCTCTAAAAACTGCTATTGGTAAGGATGTCTGTGCTGTGCTGTGCGCAGCTTTTTATCACTTTGCGAACTCTCGCTTCGCTAGCAGAATGGTAGGGCTCGATTCCCGATAGGGATATTTAGAAAATTACATTTCCTAATTTTTCTTAGCCTTCGGGAGGCTTCGGCTCTCTCTAATTACTCTATAAGGATGTACCGCTAATGTAAAAAAATCCGGTACAATGTTGTGCAGAAACCATAAAAGGTAAATTAACTCTTACCAAGAGCGCATCTATTTAAGCGCATCATTTACCATCAGGTAAGATGACAGGTAAGCGCTAACCTGTTGTATAGTTGTACTTGTGGTGGAAGTAAGACTTCCACTGTACGCACTAATACATTTTTTATTTTTATTCCTTGTCTATAATCCTACCTGATGGTAACTGATGATACAGCTTGAGATGGAAAGGCGTTAACATTCAACAAAAAATGTTATTTATTTATTTCACCTTACTTACGAATCGTGCTGTGTGCACGAGATCTTATAAAAGCTTTAGAACATCAAACAATATTACAACACCATTGTGAGACGCCGTCAATTCACCGATCGATGCAACGTAAACACAGCTTTACACGATTACACAGCGAAATCGAGGTACAACTACTTCATAATCAGTGGTCACCTAAGTGTTGTTAACGTTTGACAGATGGTACCCATGGCCTTTGTTGTCTTTTTTGACCACTTTTTAAACGTCCTATTGATCACGTATAAAATCACGTTTGAATGTAGTCATAGCCGGATCTTATTACGATATAAAAAAAGACATATAAAAAACAACAGAAACGTCTTCGTTAATAATGCATGTGTATTGATGGTTCGTCCCTTGAACATTCTTTTTGTCACGCTGACAGATTAGCGCTTGATTGTGATCACACCTGTTGAAACTGTGTAAGATGTAAGACGTAGAGGTAATTTACCTCTTATGGTTTCCACAGTGTTGTGCTGTGGTAAGTAGCTATTGATAAAGCTTTTCTTTTATAGCTGACAGGTTAGCATTTGACTGTGATCACGCCTGATAGTAATTGTCGATTCCGTCTAAGATATAAGCGTTCTAATCTGGTAAGAAGCAATTCACCTCTTATGGTTTCTACATAGCATTGTGCCGAAACACAAATATTTTTCCTTGGTGGTAAGTCTATGCTATATATAACATGGTAACTAGCCACGACCAAACTCAGACAAATAAGAAAATGCAATTTCCTAAATTAACCATATCAAAGATCGAACCCGGGACATCTTCTAGCAAAGCAAGTACTCAGACCACTGCGACAGTGAAGTCGCCAAAGCCTCCCGCCAGTTCAAATTCAGACAATAATATTTCCTATATTTGGCCTTTTTGTTTTTCCACGCTGGGAAATGTCTTTACGCAATCAAATCAGACCTAAAATCTTTTAAGGTGTGTGGGACTCTGGCAACCCAGTGAGACCCTTCACATCCTTTTATGGAGCACCAGGAGGTCGGTAGACGCATTCTACTCTGGCACTCCGGAAGATTCCTCTGGAAAACTTAAGAAGGTGGAAGGAGACCTGCAATTCTACGCCTCCTACCTCCCAACCTCTTGCACCGTAGTAAAGGAGCGTCCACAGCGTTCTGTCTCTACTTCTCATCTGCCTCATTCAACGAAATAACAGTTTTACAGAAGAAGGCCGCTGCCCTCCACTCCTCATCACCAACGACGTCAATAGATGCCGCTGGGGTCTCCACGCCGTGCATTCTGCCAGAGTGTGTATCTGAATCCATAGGTGCATCACATTCATGGCTGGCAGGCGTTTCCTCCCTGCGAATAATCTGATGCAAGTACTTGCCGAAACAAAAATGTCCGATTAGCTTGTAGAGATCCCTGCCCCCTAGATAACCAATTCTGCGGTAATTGTACCTGTAATAAACATGAAAATATTAATATAATAGTTTTTTTCTTGTATCTTCTGTTGTACATTGCGTGTAGTATATTAAAAACCTTTAAATGCCACCTATTGTAAGTTAATTGTCTGTGCCTTTAACCATCCTATATAGAAGAACAGATATCACAGAACAGTAATCATACATACAGCTTAAACAGCACAGTAATCATACATTGATTTTCTTTTTATTGTTTATAGTTTGGCGCTTGACTGCGAATACGGTTTAAGATGAAAGCGCATTCATCTGGTAAGAGGCGATATACCTCATATGGTTTCTACTCACTTTCATACCGAAACACAAATCTCTTTGTTTAGCGGTACGTCTTTGCTGGCAGGCTGGTAACAACCCTGCCACCAGTCTAGACTCAGACAAGATAGAAAATACAATTTTCTAAATACGCCCTGCCGGGAATCAAACCCGGGACCTCTGCCAGCACTGTGAACACTCGCCGTCAAAGTTGTGTACCCACTCTCATATTGAGTACATTTTCTCTGTTAAAATAAAAAGTTAAATTACCAAGAAATGGCGAATATTTTATTTTATATTTAGCCGAAAATCCCTAAAACCAGGATTTATATATAAACATTTTCTCTTACAAAATTACATTTATTTTTTACAAACCTTTTGCTATAATTTGAACTTGCTAAGTATCAGTCATCGTATATCTACCTATATCTGTAGAGATAGATAAGCTATCTGTTGGCCGCAGCTTTGTCTACCTTTAACTCGTTTACATATTATCTGCTTTGAGATATAGATAGGGATAGGGTCGTAGTACTCTGATATTGTAAGGTGAAGGGCAGACGTACGCTGAATGCCGAGGGAGCGCTTCCTGCCGAACCGAATTGGGTAACATCCGGACAAATCGCACGGGTGATGTCATTTGATATTTTTACATGTCGATTGTAGTGCTCTGATCGGTGTCTAGGATGCTTTGAATCTTTTATATCATCATTATACACTGATAGCACATTGATATAACCTCATTTATTCAAGTAGGCTCAAAAAGCTGTTTTGAATCGTAGATAGTGAGTAGCAACTCTTAAAAAACCATAACATCCACGTGCAACTGGAATCAAGTTCAAGTGTTTCGATCTCTTAAATAGTCTTCAATACTTTAATATGCCATATTTATAAGAATAATGTTAATATGTCCTGAAATTATGTTGAGGATAATCTAAAATTAGTGCGGAATCTTATTCGTTAACTCCACAAATGATTTCTAAATCATTTTCACCCTAAAAATGGTGTTACAAGTTTGTTTTTATTTATTGTATTAGAATTTTGTAGTAGTAGTACTATAATTTAAAACATGTAATATAAAAAAATAAAGTCAATTGCTAGTTAAAACTGGTAACATCAAGTGTCATCCACTAAAAATTAACAAAAAGGTTATAATGCAGTATTTATAAAAGATGTATTTTATTATTCGCGAATAACATTTAATATTATAACAAGACATAGTAGGAATTTAAAAAACCGAATGGATTACGTGTCGCAAACTAATTCGAAAGGAATATTGTTATAGCATACGTTTTCTTTTGTTTTTTTTTAAGCTGGGAAATCCTAGTGGATACCTGGAATACTCGGGAGGATGTTCCAGATTATGCCGGACTTATACCGGCTAAAACCCAGCGGTGCACCTACATCACTCGGAGACGGGGTCACGAGAACGCGACTGACAGACATTCGCAACCCCGCCAGCGATGTGCCTGCTTAGGCCCAACTCTATCAATGACAAAACTTACTCCGAAGGTGGTTTGCCTGGAGCACCTGGCAAGCCACCATCCACCTCGCGGGACCTCTTTGTTGGGCAACGGACCCCGCTTCCGTTACCCAACGGTTTGTTTTAAGTAGTGGAGTATGGATCGAATATAAAACTTATGGCAATGACAATATATCTGTTACTGCCAACAATGTATGTCCTTCTTCAATTTTTGAAATTCATTTTGCATTTGCAATAATGTGCTTTAATATTCAAAGAATATTTAAAGTTAAAACCGTTAAATAACATCTACAAACACAAACAGATGGTGAATATTAAAATACGAGGGGATAGAAACGTCTTGAATCGGAAACCGGTCGAGCAAAAGCAATAAATCGGCAGTGTTGGGCTTTCTGCACTTCTTGAATGGTGTTCCAGGCGCATGTACCCCGATATAGATCTTATTATATGAGTCATTAAGGCTACTTTTCTGTACAAAACTTATATGTCGCAGACTCCTCCTATCTTTACAAAACTTTAGCACATAGAGTAAGCTTTCATGGTGCTTTACGGTAGGTAAGATTTAATCGTTCTGTTTCTGCTTTCAAATAGATTTAAAAGTTATAGTTGTATAGATGTTATTCTGTGATACACACAAAAAATATGTATTACAAGAAGTAACGCCTACTGAACTACTTTCCTACGTAAAATTTGTATCAGCGCTTTGGAAAATTGTGAATATTTGTCTTAAGTAACGATATGTTTACATGTCGAGCTAAGTCTATTTGTTTACTAAGTCCACTTCTATTTTAATATTATGCTATAATCCATTCCAAAAAAACTTCATGCCACCACTACATTTAGTTATTCAATTTGCCTATTACTTTAAAACATTGTGGAAGGCTGTATTTAAGTGAAATGTATCTTTTTATTATTGAGAATATTTTTTCTAAAAATAATTTTCATTGCTAGTAATCTGCACATGAAATCAGTGCTTGGATAAATCTTTATGGACAACTTTAAACAAACGCTACATCAAATAACTATCTCGGTTTCTGTATTAAATTTATAAGCTAAAAGACTAAGTTTACGTTTGCAGGTCGTATAGTAGTAGTATATATAGTAACGTAGAGCCTAATAAATATTTAAATCTATATATGTATATATATGTCGGAGAATAAGAGAGAACGGAGAAGCATAAAGCACAGGGGCATAGGGTTTTCCGCCGACATCGTCATTAATGGGATCCATTATTTAATTTCTTATTCTTTGGGCGTTCGTGGGTAATGTTGGTGCAATGAAACACTTTGTTAATTAACTCGGATTATAATGTTCAATCACTTTATGTTCCCGATATCAATTTACACAAACTCATTAACAATAATAGCTAGGAACGCGACAGTTTCAATAGTCGACCTCTCCGGCCTACCGCCACTCGAGGACTGCCGAGAGACGGGCCGGACTGCCACTTATTGACTCTGCCCCCACGCCGATACACAGATGGCGCCAGCGTTCCACAGACTCTTGCACTCCGACATATATATTTTGTATTATATATCTAGGTAAGGTTTAGAATTTAAATAAATTCGAAATACAATTCTTGTAGTATAGCAAAAACAATAATTTCGCTTTCTTTCAGAAACTATTTCAACCTTTCACACATATGATGTCCTTCCCGTCGTTTAGAAATCAAGTTTTTATTTATTTGAAAGAAACGTTTGATTTTTGTCCCGTCGTTCAAAAATTAAACGAAATTTTAAATATTACTTTTTTTTTTTTTTTGGAATCTAACATTGACAACCAACAATTTCCGATCGCAATTATAATAATTTATGGAGTTTGGCGAAAATCTGTTCCGGTACATTTTTTTTGCTAATTCTGAGATTATTATTCAACTTCTTTATTTATTGAATCTGAGAAGGGTCATCTAGTATTTTATAAATTGTTTACGATATAATGATACAAAATATACCAGCAAATAGCATTTAAGGTATTAAATAAAGCAAGGATTTAATTTAATTTTAATCTCACTAAAAAGTGTATAATTTTCTGTTCTTACAATAGTCTGTGTACCAGCAAGATATTAATTTTGTGTATCATCTGTGCATCGCAGAAAGTTTTTCCGCGCTTGGAAGACAAATATACGAAAATATAGTTTATTGCTGTATTTCATTTATATAAACTTATGGTTTTTATTTATTTCTACGTTCTTTAGGTTTAGTTGAATTCGTTAAATGATAATAAATTATCTCTATTGTAATGCAAGTAAATCGAGTTTTGCTATAAATGTTTTGTTTCTTAAAGCGCTTGCTATTATGAATTTACCTTGTTATAAATAAAAAAGATTTTATGTAGATATACATTATACTTTTCCAAACATAATTCACATTTCTATATACGAAGTTTTGATATAAAATTTAACTGACGCAGGTAAAGTACTTAGTCACTAAATATACTAGAAGATTATTGTATAGAAGTATCCATTTCTCTTAACGATTGAAACTTATATATTGAAGCATTGTGAACAAATATCACCGAATTAAATATATCTATATAAAATGACTTTATACATAGAAGCCGTTGATACAGTCAATGCTTTTAGCATTATGTACGCGATGGTTTGTCTTAAAAGTCGATCAAATAAAACGTGCATAGATTGTGCATCAAGGGATCTATGTATTGTGTTACGTACTGTTTGATTTTACTTCAAAGCATGAACAAACGTGGGGTGGACGCGGTTTAATACATTTGCAGTCAAAAACTTTCGTTTAAATATTTCATATTACATGAGAGAAAAAATTGGTATATTGACCAATGAAAACATCGAAAAAAAGAAGAAATGCATAACGTAATATAAAATAGTACCACTGTCTTATTCGTCACGAAATCTCCGAAAGTATAGCATCTATTTACTTGGAAATTTGCTCATACTCCTGTCATAACGTATACACTCACTAAGAACCGATTTCTCCATATTCCCATGAGATCGGGATATATAAGCGTAAAACACAACGATCGTCGGTATGTTAACCGTTGCTATAGGTTTTTGATAAAGTTGCTTTTTAGTACCAAAATATAACAGATTAGATAAAGAACACATCAACTTACACTAAGAACGGCTTTCAGCAGCTAATATGAAATGTAGAGTAGAGTAGAGTAAATGTATGAAATAAAATGTAGAGACTAAAATTAAGAAAGGTATGCTTAGATGGTTTGGGCACGTAGAGAGAATGAATAATACGAGACTGACAAAAAGGATTTATGAGTCAAGATCGAATGGGAAAGTTGGAAGGGGACGACCAAGGCGAATGTTCCTGGACCAAATCCAGGACATTTTAAATAAGGGCCAGATCAAGAGTACTCTAAACCAACGAACTTGTATAAAAGATTTAATGAGAATGAAAGAAGCGAAAGGGATATTCAAGGATCGTGACAAGTGGAAAAACGTGGTCTCTGTCTACCCCTAGGGAAGTGCGGCGTGATGCTGTGTATATATGTATGTATCTTAGTAGATTAGCGCTTGGCTGTAATCTCAACTGATGATAAGATCAGATACAGTCCAAAATGAAAGCGCCCTGATCTGACAGGCTGTGTTTTACCAATGATGGATTCTTTATTGCGTTGTGCAGGAATGCAAGTTGCTGGCGGTACGTCTTTCCTAGTAGGATGATAGCTAGCCATTGCTGAAGCCTTCCACCGGTCTAGACTCAGATATAATAGAAGATTCAATGCCCTAAATATGTCTTGGTGACAATCAAACCCTAGTCATATGCTAGCGAAGCGAGTATTTGTACAATTGCGCCAGCGAGGCCGTCTAAGTTTGTTGTGGAACTAAGAACTAAAAATTAAAAGAAGAGCGTTCTTAGAGCTCAACCTAAGAGGTCATCAAACGCCTCCTTAACCGCTTACTAGTCAAGTGATTAAGACAGATTAGGCGTAAGGTGGCCACACGTTGTGCTGACCGACATACGTGTATATCTTAGTTATCTGGGTGGCCGCTGGAGAAAGCTCTTTATTTGATAAGATGATTAAATTCGTTTTAACTAAATTATTATGGCTTACTATAAAGATTTTCAACCTAGTTATAATTTTGTGACCTTATATTCGTTACCTTATGACAATAATATTTTATTACTCGCGGGTATTGAACGTGTTTTGTGAATTAGTAAAGTTATACTAATTTCCGTAATGTCACTAATCAGTAAATGCCAACAGAATTCAATAATATATATTAACACCAAGTAAAGAACCTTTAGTCCAACAAATATTGGTATATAAATAAAGTATGTATAACTTATTATATTGATGTTACACTTGTGATACCGAAAAGAACAACTTGTATTAAGGTTCTAAATCTTTAGTTACTTTCCCAATGAGTGAAAGGTTATTCGCTATTTTATAAAAGCTTTCCAGGTATTTAGATCAAACACGAATATCGCAGTCATTTACCTCTAAGAAACCACGGCGCAATTGTGTCAGGTGTGTCGTACTTTAATAATTAATTACAAACTTAAATATCTCAATAAGGCGATGACATACATACTCGTACACATAAATATTGGTTATTAATCTATGACCTCATAAGACGCTTTGCTAGTATGTAATTAATATTATAAGTACTCGCTTTGTTAGTAAAGAACTTGAGTTTTATTCCCGAAAGGGCATATTTACAGTTTAGACAGTTTGGCGCTTGACTCTGATGCTAAGTGATGATACATTCTAAGATGGAAGCGCTCACATCTAGTAAGAGGCGATATACCTCATATGGTTTCTACACAACAAAAAGGTAAGAACTGCCTCATTGTTCTAGTGGTTAGTATGTTCGACTACAGACATGAGGTCCTGGGTTCGAGTCCCGGGTCGGGCCAACTCGAAATCGATATTGAGGTTTCTATTAAGATTTTTCAATATTTGCCCGAAATTGGGAAAAATTCCACCCCCGTGCACGTTAAGCCGTCGGTCCTGCGCCTGATTTCTTTCCGGTCGTGTCGGATTGCCGAGGAGTCGGACTATAAGAGTGAAGGAATACAGAGTACACTTGTGTACCATGCCTGCCAATCCGCAGTGCAGCAGCGCGGTGGGTCTTTGCCCTAAAAACCTCCTCTCATATGAGTGAGGAGGCCTGTGTCTACACAGCATCGTACCGAAACACAAATCTGTTTGGCGATACGTTTTGCTGGTAGGATGCTAACTAGCCACGGCCGTTTGCCTCCCACCAGTCCAGACTCAGACAAATTAGAAGATACAATTTTCTAAATTCGTCCTGCGGGGGGTCGAACCCGGGGCCTCTGCTAGCTAAGCGAGTACTTGCACCATTGCGCCAACAACACCGTTTCTATGAAGGCCCCAAGTCGGCTTGTCTTATTCTGACACTTCCAACATGTTTCGTCGTATTTTGACCAATTTACAAACAACCGTGATATACTATATAATTAAACCTTTCTCTTGAATCACTCTATTGGTGAAAACTGCATTTTAAAACATGTAAAGATTTTGGTAAAAATCATGAAAAACTGTGACGTGTCCACACTAACCGTGTGCATAGGGTTACTAATTACTGAGATGCCGACGTGGGTCAATGACACGGGCCTTGGCATTGCGGATGATTACGTCACCGCAACCTGTCAATAGAATGATGCTATGCATTAGTGACACAGTGATAAACATATGCAATATATGTGCCGTATCTGACGCTTATTTTTTAAATAATAAACATCAAGTTTATTCAACTTCCACTATTATATCATACTCTCGCAAAAATACTTTGTTCAAATCATCAATCTATATAATATGCTATTAATTTTTCAATGAATTCATATGAAAGTATATACGGTACTTATATTTAAAAATCCATATTTCAGATAATAACATTACGACTTGCTTTCTATTTTTGAAGTGAAACTTCTTTGGGCCCATGAGGGTAAATTTTTTATGGATGAAACTTATTAGCGTCACGAATATGTACAGTGTTTTTTATGCTGATTCGTTTGAGGTTAGGTAGTTTTAATATTTACAATAAACATGTGGCATTTTAATTTACTACTCGTCATTTTATAGTTTAATATATTATTTTTCATAAAATAAAAATATTTGATAAATACTCTTTTCGAAATTTTAAATTCAAAACACGTGGCATATTTATTTACCATTAGTCATTTGAGATTGCAATAAATTATTTGTATTAATTTTTGTCACTTAATATTTCGATAACAATTACATTCATTAAATTCCTAAAATATCTTCCCTTTTCCCTTCCTCTAAGTCTCGGAATTCTAAAGTTTTAGATTTATATAAATATAAACAAGACTTAAACATTAGTTTGCCAAAGAAGTTTCACTTCTGACGTGTGGATATACACGCACGCACATTTTATTTTATTACTTTTACTGATACCATCTTACAAGGAATTATAACAGCAATATTTTATGCGAGCCGTAGATGTTCTTCCAAATTTGATAAAAATACCGTCGGATGCCATATATCATAATTTTTCAAGACATAGTTGCTAATTCTACGAAACCAGACATTTATCAGCGCGGACCTTGACACCGTGGTGAATTATTATGACACTGCAACTCGTCAATAGGATGACGTTATGCATTTAAATTATATAATTTCTTATACAATGAATCATCTTATTTGTCAATAACGATAAGATCTAACATTCCTTGGCCTCTTTATATAGAAACTTAACTTAAACCATTTTCTTAAAATATTCTGTATTAGTTAACTTAATTTTGATTGTGATAGATACATTTTTATGACAATATATTGAGTTTAGCGCTAAATAATCACGAAGAAGTAACGTTATGTATATATGTGAATAGTTACAACTGCCTTGTCACGAGATCTTTTAACGTATTCGCCCGATAGACTTGAAATTTAGCGAAGTAACGCCTTTTCAAATTTGGTCGATCACTTGTAACGTATTTCTCCACATTCAAAATCCGAAAATACGCGCATGACACCTTGGAGAACAGTTACTTAACTACATCAAGTCAAATTAAAAATACTTTTCAATCGACAGCTATAAGATATATATAAAATTTACAACTTACGACTGATGACGACATTAAAAAAAACGATTTAAAAGCATAGCCGTGTGTAACTTTTATGATTGGATATATGAAAAATAGCTTACGTCTACATAAAGCCATCATAGCCGAATGAAATTGGATAATTATTGCATGGGAAATATGTTATTAAATTTGTCAGTTTTATAGCCGTGGGATTGTTCCGTGGTGTTTGTTTTTGCCGACGGTTAATGAAAGGGTGCGATGTGTTTATATGTGTAAAGTAAGGGCCAGTTAATGTTAAACGGTCACACTATTCATAAATGTGGGTGGCATTGATATTTAGTTTAAGAATTTATGATGGCACCAGCAACGCGCCGAGACTTCGCACGCGTAGAATATGTATGCCTATATGTTTTGCCTGTTGTACGATCGACTAATATATCAAAATATTCTTTATTCAAGTTGGCTTAAAAGGCACTTTTGAATCGTCAGTATCCGTTGGAAACTAATCTATCACAGGTACAGAAAACTGATTTTACTTACAAGAAACTTACTCTTATAAATATAATCTTGTAGGTGACAATAGTGTAGGAGAAATAGGCAACAACCTGAGGCAACCGTAGTTTATTATTTGCAGAAAACTTGCTTGCATAGGATGTCAGGAGGTCTCGAGAAAGTGCCTAACGGCAACCGTCAGTTTTTAAGAGAATACGAATCTTTTGAGTAGACTAGTAGAGTATGGTTTATTCCAATCACGAGTGGCAGTAATTCTTTCCAAAAATCGGTTAATATTATTTTAATAAAGTAAAGTCATTGACATACCAATGCTGGCAACCCTATCTAAACATTGCTCCTGTTAGGGCCTATGCACACCATGTTTTTAAAACGCGCGTCGACGGCGCGCTTTTATCTTACAGAACAGTTTGTTGTCCTTTGTATCGATACACACGAGCGTTGGCATCGCGTTTGTATCGATTTAAATGCGCGTCACCAGCGCTCGAGCCTTTCCTACTGGTGGGGTTTCTTCCGCAACGACAACCCTGCAAACAGGTGTACCCACGTACAGCAGCAAATTTTTTCTTCCTTTTTTTAAAAAATAATAAAGCGTTTGCGATCAATGCTGCCTTGACCGACGCCACCTTACTACTGTTAATGAGGTTCTGCTTAATAACGCAATATGCCAGCGCGTCTGTATCCATTCAAACGCGTGTTTTAATTTATACAGGTGTGCAAAGGTCTACAAGCTGCGTCTGCCACGCGTCCGTATCGCGACTGTATCGCCATAAACGCGCGTCGACAGCGCGTTTAAAAAGCGTGGTGTGCATAGGCCCTTATATAACTAAGCATCAAAATTTTATGACTTTTCTCTACAATATGAACGTAGCAATTTTGTAGGGGGATCTTAAGCTATAAGAAACCCATTTGATATATATTAGTATATATACACTCCGGCATACATAAAAAATAAAGTTTTGATATCAGTATTACCTTATATGATACCGATATCAATTTTTTTTACGCTCCGCTAAATATGCCGGAGTGTATATATTATTGCTGACAAGTTAGCGCTGGACCGTGATCTTCCTTGATGTTAAGTGATGATACAGTCTAAGATGGAATTGCGCTAACCTAGGAGTAATTTGTCGGAACTTCATTGTTTGATGGTGCGTCTTTGCTGGAAGACTAAATCAAACTATAAATTGTAATTGGCCCTACCAGCATCGAACCAAGTACCTCTGCTAGCGAATTGAGTACTCGCCTCATTGGTCTAGTGGTTAACAAGTTTGGCTACAGACATGAGGTTTGAGTCCTGGGTCAATTCAAAAAGCAATATTGAGTTTTCTATTAAGATTTTCTCAATATTTGACCGAAGTTAGGAAGTTAGCGGTGTCCTCCACCCCCATGTTTCGGGGAGCACGTTAAGCCGTCGGTCCTGCGCCTTATCTCTTTCTGGTCGTGTCGAATTGCCGTCACGTCCGACTGTGGGAGTGAAGGAATAGATGGTGCACTTGTGTACTATGCCTGCCAATCCGCAATAGAACAGCGTGGTGGGTCTTTGCTCTAAAAACCTTCTCTCATATGAATGAGGAGGCCTGTCTCCAACAGTGGTACGTTAATAATTATTTTGTCACAGGTGTAACACTCATATTTCAATATCGAACATAAATTAAATTATTAGTAATTTTTATTATATCTGTTTACATTAATGTGTCCCCCTAAGATTTATTTATAACTTATGTAAAAAAAATGTAAATTATGTACATTAGTAAAGATAGACGTTTTATAAAATAGTTATCTGCACATCTGGATGACTAAATAATATTGAAGGATTAATCTATAATTTTCAAGCAAGGGTATTTTCTAAATCATAATTTTGTCTCTATCGGTCTGTTTACTTGTCCTATAGTTGATATTCTTTTATTCATTTAAAGTCTGGTTTTAAATGCCGCGATCATAATATCAAATTGAATTAAAATATTCTATATTCAAGTAGGCTTATAAAACACTTTTAAATTGTCATTACTCTGTCTGTTGGTAACAAATATACCAACGGTTGGGAGAGTTTATTCCGCTGATAGGAAACCGGCTATAATATATAGTTTAAAACATGTTTTTTTAATACCTGTCAGCTGGACTGTCAAAATATGCAGTTTGTTAGTAATGTATTAAGTTTTAAATTATGTCAGATAAAATTTCTGAGTCCAGTCTTAATAAAGAAAACGCTAAAGAACCACATACTGGATTTAAAAATGTTAAGACAATAATAATTTGGGGTTTTAATTAGTGTTGTATAAAAAACATGTTTTATTATGTATAACCACTTGTGCGCATCATTCTCACGTCATTTGACCGCAAATGTTTAAAAATGTTTTAACGAGTACATACCACGATGGCGTTTTTAATTTTGTCGATATTTTGACCCATGCAACGATTCATGCTATTTGTCGAAATATCGACAAAATTTAAAAACGCCATCGTGGTATGGATCCGTTAAAACATTATTTAATATGTCGATAAACCACGAATATTTCAGTTTAAAACAATGTAATAATACTTCAAAAATATAAAACGTTTCAAAACGTTATTAGACCTCATATTTTCCAATCCCGTGGAATTATGAGGAAATCCGTGCTCAGCGACCACATATTGAATATATAATTAAATGGTTTCAAAGTCCATAACTGGCATAGGTAGACTTTCTTTAGATGACATTTCTTCTATCTATCTATCTATCTCGTGTCGCATTTTAGCTGTCCGCGCAGTGAGTGAAAAGCTCTCGTCAGACCAACCAAGGCCAATATGAAAGCGCCCATGGTTCGTATCAGCTGACCGTGTAGCATTTAAATTGTCACTCATTCGTGCATATTTTAAAAGAATCATATACTTAAAATCACACAATGTTTTTAATTGTTTTATGATGTATAAAATACCGCTGTTTTAATATCACTAAAGAAGCTCCTTCAAAAGTTATGTCACAGTCGCAAAATTTTATCTAAGACGGTAAAATATAGCAATTTTGTTAGGTATAGTAAATTGACACTAAACCTAAAATTTTACATCGATGCTGATTTAGACTAATTCCTCACTTTATTTTTTTATTAATGTACAGCTGCATAAATTAATACCGATTACGTTTTTATAACAAGCTATCAAAAGGCCGGTATTACTTTCACATTGTAACCTCATTTAACTAAACTTATTACTGAACAGCTTTTGTGAATTTGCGAATTTATCTGCATAAGAAATCCGTGCAAACATTTATTAACTACTAGCTGAACCCGCGACTTTCATTAATTTAGGCAAATTTATTTACAAATAAGAAACATACGTATAAATTAGCTATTTGCTGTGTAACCACCCGAGCCTCCCTTGTGAGTGAAATTTCGTAAAATCCGTTTTTAGCTAACCTCTCGGCAGAAGGAATATTGCTATCAAATTTCAAGTCTCTATACCTTATGATTCCAAATATATCGTGATGAGTTAATAGTTAACACCTTCGCAAGCCCCCTTGCGGGTGGAATTTCTTAAAACCCTCTCTCGGCAAAAGGAATATTCCTACCAAATTTCAAGTCTCTAGGCCTTATGGCTCTAGCGATATCGTGATGAGTCAATAGATACCTGGATATCTCTTATATACATAAAGATTAAAAGTGCTTATTACAAATAGTTCAAATATTGTATTGATTTATAAAACCTCAGTTGCCTACCGCCCAATATCTTTCCCCTTCCCAATTTATTTTACTATTTTATCATTATTATTTCACGGTTTTTTTCGTAATATTTTTTATACTAGTAAATGAATATGTAAACGTAAATGACGTGTAAATGTTTCCGACAAAGTGTCAAATATATGGAAACCGCGACATTTTACGTTGCCATTCAAATTTCCCGTGATGTAAATTTATTTATCTGTATTTATAATATTAAGGCTGACGCTCGGGCCAACGAACACATAGGCGTGGCGAGCGTCAATTAGTTCATTGACCCGTGCGTTTAGCAATGTTTCGATGCTCTCGAAGCTTTATGCTACCGGAATAAATTGAAGGATGCATGGCCAATGTCATAGGTCAGTGATAGCAAGTATTAAAAACGAAAAATATCTTATAAAGAAACATAAATAATTTTCAAGTGGCAACAGAGGTGTGTAACGGATAGGTTATCTGCTTCTTTAGCAGATAACTTCCAGCTTGTATAATAATTAATTTCGGAGATCGATTATATAAAAAGTGTAACGCTAGTGGTCGTTATGTAAATAATTTCTATACCTACAAATTTGAATTTCTTATATGTGTAAATAATTAATTATGCAGTTAATTTATTAGCATATTCCTTATTACATTACAAGCGTAATGTAATGTTGAAGATTATTTAGGTGACAAAGATATTTGGACTTACTTCCAGTTGCACATGAAAGCTAAACACATTCTAACGTACAACAACTATATTTAAAGGAGTAACCGTTGAGTTTCTGGCCGGTTTCTTTTCAGCAGAATCAACTTTCCGAACCGATAGTAGATTTGCTACGAACTGACGATTCAAAAGTGCTTTTTGAGTCTACTTGAATAATGAATACTTTCATTACTTTTTTGTTTATTTTAAAGACTTCAATACTCAATTAATACTTTTTGTTTGTGAGCCATGAAGGCAGAATAGCAGATGGACATACCTTTATTCTTTCTGAAAAGTCTTGCAATCGAATCTTTAGTAGATGATTGATGATGACATGAATACCAGAAACCTATACACAAGTAAACTAACAACAATAACTGTATAAAGAATAATGATTCTGGATTGCTATCGTACATCATAGAACGTAAAGAAACTCTTTACGTTTATGCAATAATAATATTATTTCAACGGAATTTCGAGATTAGAGAGAGAATTAGAGATTTAGGATTTACCCAGAAGACCTATTGTAGATATAACAGAAACAAGTGCGCACTATATTCCGTCACTCTCATAGTTCGATGGGATGGCAAAGCTGAGATGGTCGGAGAGAGGTTAGGCACAGCACAGATGGCTCAATGTGCTTAAGGAAGCAGGTGATTGTTTATTGAAACTGACACTGTCAATTTTTCAACTTTGGGCAAATAATAATATAATAATAATTCATTTATTTCAAGTAACTATGACTCATTTTGCTAGTAACATTAACTTATTTCTATGTTAGTTCCTTAAACCTATAATACACGATACACGTTAGTAACCATTACTTATTATCTACGTTAGTAACATAAATTAGAGTTAAATTAAATTACGAGAATCACTGCTATGCCATCCCATTAGAAACGACACAACAGTGATTCACATACGTGCAGTCTGATCTGCTGCCAATTAATTTTAGGATGCTGTTGTTGCTGCTCCGCAACTTACGTACCAGGGATCCACATCTTTTTCGCATTGTTGCATAGAAGCAATCAACCCGTGCTTTTGCGAACATCCCTGACGCGCTACAATAGCGAGGTAGCCTCAACATCCCCCTAAACACGTTATTGTACTGGACACGGAGAGCATTGTACGATTTCTGTGTATATTTGCAACACAGGCTACACGTGTAAAAGATCGTACAATAAGCCTTAAACAAAGTTATCTTTACCATGTTAGAGCATCGTGAAAACCTGCGAGAAAGCATGTTGGCTCTCACTGACAATGCTCTCCGTTCCCGTTCAATATCCGTATTGTCTTTGAGTTCTGGAGTTAATATGTGTCTCAGATATTTAAATTGCTGTATTTTTCAATAATGAAAAATTCTTAACAGAAAACCGATTTTGAATTGCCCCGACTCTAGAACTGGAAGCCTCATGATCTACAGCTGAACCGGCTAAATACTACACCAATAAGAAATATTTTGAAAGAGGCCTGATCTCCAATATAATGGTTAAAGTGAAAATAATTAAAAATTAAGTCGTGTCTTCCTATAATCGATCTAGGCCCAAAATTATAGAACCCCAATAACTAAAGCTATACGTATCAGGTTGCCAACCGGATCCGCTCTTATTCGATAAGCATAGGTCGTAAATATTCAGAGGCTATGTTTATTTTATCTTCATTACAATGTAACTTATGTGATCATTATATGTGTATCGGATATAATTTAGATAACTCTCATTACTTTTATAAAAATATTGTTCTTTTTGTGATATCGATAACCGGCCATTTTTAAATATACTTGCGTGTTGACAAGAACAAGTAACATAATAAAATTCAAAACCATATAATACCTACAATATCGAGCACGGAGTTCTTAAAGTCATTACGTAGAAAAGGAACATTAAAACATTTTACGTGAACTTTCCAAAGATGTCATGTTTTATTAGATTTAATATTAATTACACAATAAAAATTTAAATGTCACCTTGAGCTTAGTTCTCGTTAAAAGCATTCTGACAATTTATGTCTAATAGGAGTAATGTAGAGATTTTTTATCACAGGAATTGCCTACTAGAAGAAAGAATAGAAGAAACATCTGTAACATAATCGCTGACGGAGTGTTTCGCTATTTCCTATTATATTACAGGATATACGAAATGTAATATACAAAAATAGTGCCTCTATAACAGCCTTACACTATATAAACAGACGTGATATCTCATTGCTTTGTTCTTACAACAGATACGTATCAGATGCAGACCGTTAGCAAAATGATAGAAAAAACGCCCATCGCAATCTTATCACGCCGACTTCGACCGGTCAGTCGAAATTGACCGGTCAGCTGACTGGAATAATTACTTTTCTTATATCCGGTTTCATGCTGTGTTTTTTTACATTTCTTCTAGATAGTGATAACACGACGATATGTTACTGTTAAACTATACGAAGATTCCGTCAAACCTTCGCTGCAACCTTTCACCAGGTTAATCTTGATATTACATATAGGAGTACTAGGAACCATAAATGAGCAAATTTATATAAGCCATGATAGCATAGTGTTGAGATGTGGGGTTCGCTAGCAGAGGTCTTGGGTTCGATTGCCAACTAACACGAGGTTTCGACCGTGGCTACCAGCAAAGACGTAACGCCAAGCAAAATAATTGTTTACCGGTATGATGCTGTAGAAATCCTAAGATAGATAGATAGACTATTCTCTATTTTACACCACAAAACATGAAATAAATAATGAAGAAAAATTTATGCGATAAGTACAATTAGGTGACCTTTCGCTTATAAGCGTTTTCAACCAGGCAACCTTAGGGTTAGGGAAATTATTTAAGGTCAGAATAGTAGACGGTGTCCATTTATAAATATATCATTTATAATCAGTTGAAATCACAGTAAAGTGCTAATTTGTCACCAATAAAAAATGTGCCTAATATTCGTTTGAAAATATTTTTTGTGTTATTTGCCTTTTAGTAACGGAAGGTGGAAGTGAGGAAACCTGCAAATATCTCCAATACAATTTTGGGATATGTATAACCTGTTAGGAGAGTTAGATGGGTCTAAAGGTACTCTAAAACCCTCCCTGATATGAATTACTAGCTGAACCTACGACTTCGTCAGCGTGGAAAGTTTTTTGGGTAGCATTTTCATTAATTTAGGCAAATTCCTACCAAATTTCAAGTCTCTACGCCTTATGGTCTTGGAGATATCGTGATGAGTCAATAGATACCTGGATAACACCTGTGCTCAAGAGTGAGACGTTAATAATAATAATAACGCACATTAGTTGTAAGTGAAAAAGTTAAATTAAATTTTGATCTTATTTGAAATAGAGTGTGAGCATCTAACTTAAAATCATCTTCATAACATATATTAAGTCTTTATATACTTATCACGTTATTATGTTTAAAATCACCGTATTTTTCAGTTAGTATTTTATAAGGCAAAATTCATATCCTGGGACGAATTCTAAACTACGTATTTGTATTAAATAAGCGTAGTGGGTCAACGCGCCAGACTTCAATTAAGGAGGACTTTGGCCTGCTGTGGGATGTCAGTAGGCTATTACTTTATTTACTCCTTTAAATTGGATTGAATATTACTAATAATATTTAAGTGAAAGTGCATTTTGTTGATACATACAATAAGAGTACAACTTATTTCACTCCGTATAGTACGTCAAGATTTCTTGCGGGATATACAGGAGAAACAATAGGTTACGAGTACGTTGGGCCTTTTTAAATCAAATCAAAAATATCTTTATTCAAGAAGGCATATTACAGCACTTTTGAATCGTCAAATTATATTTTTTTTCCATACTCTTATTGTATTATACGTCTGACGATGGTACTCAAGAACGGCTTAAAATCTAAAGTTACGAGGCTTGCTTCGTGCCCTGATCCGAGAAGAACCCAAAACAAACTCAGTCGGCTATTTTTTTTTTTGTTACCATCATCATAACAATATCGTATTAGTTTACTATATTTAAATTTAAATTAGAGCAATTAGTTCACTCCCAGGCGTTTCTATCGTCTAAGTAATCTTTCAACTTATAATACGATTTTTCTATCAACTTTCTTTTAACAAGACTTAGAATTTATTAATTGACATCTTTAGAACGTCTTGTGGGAGTGTGTGTTGTTTTTCAATAAATATACATAAATAAAACACATTTTTTTTTACTTTTATGTTCGTTATAGACTTTGAAACCGTCTATCCGATGTGTCCATATCCGGTTTCATTTGAAATACGTAGATGGTTTTAGACTACGTAAACTACACTTAATTTATTAAAATATTCAGCACGTATGAAAAATATGTAGTAAATTTGTAATATGTGGATTAGAGCTCGTGATATGTAAAGATAATGATGTGTCACGTACGCAGATAGGTGTTAGTACGTGTTGGCGTAGGTTATAAAAATAGTCCTTTCGTAATTATATGTAAATTTGTAATCATTGGAGAGGACTGTGTTTATATTTTTGTTGATATATAAAATTATTTGTTGTTATCGTATCTTACTCAAGACAATTGGTCTTCGTCCCTTTTGTATTTGTCTACTCTATGCATCTTCTCGTATACACATCGCACCTGCTCGGCGTAGCGTTATTGCAGACTGAGGACTAATAGTAGGGGAGCCCAAGAAGAGATTTTGCGCTTTACTCGACCGCGTTAGAAAAACATATGGGGAGCACCTTGCACCTGGTAACGTACCCCTACCAAATATGGACTCTTAATATAGGGGGGTTTGTTGAGGGCAGCCAGCCTGATTAGTTAAATTCGATCACGACAGATAAATCGTCGAAGAAATAATAGGACATTTTATTGAGTGTATCTAACATTCACTTTGAATATCTGACACGCTTAAATATCTTTATTACCCCTTTTCATGGTCACCGCCCACTAGTTAATTGTCAGATTAATGTATATCAGTGATCAGCAACACCAAGCGCGTTTACCCTGTGAAATTCGGACGCGACCGAGTATTTCCATGTAACTGTTTTTTTTTTTTTTAACTCCAACACGCCCTCCCCATACTAAAATAGAAAACGTTACATAAACTTTTATCGTTTTAGAATCTATTCTTCACAATTCTATAAGTCCCCATAGCGTTCGGGTAACTGCAAATTTTGCATCCCCGGCTCCCCTACTATAACTATATTTGGAAGAAATTCAGCAATTCGGTGGCATGTACCGCGAGTACTGTCAATTATTGTGACATAAAAACTCGATAAATAAATAAATAAATAAAATAAATAATCGTTTATTTGGGATAAACAATTAACAAGATGTAAGATACAAGATACAAGTAAAAATAACAGATATCCCAAATGGGAGGCACCTCAGCATAATGCCGCATTGGTACGCAAACCAATATGACGCTGATTTTCAGGCGTCCCCGAAGAAAAAATAGAAAAAGAAAATAAAAATAAAATAAAACTAAAGATACAAAATTAAATAAATAAAAATAAAACACAAGTAGTGTTCGGACCGCCTCGGCCTGTTGACATATTTTGCGACTATACTAAGTAAACTACGTAAACTACAATATATTCTTATATACTAAGTGAACTACAATATTTTAAAACTATTCATACGGTTACGATAAACTAAATCTAGTCTTAAACATATTTATTTTCATAAAATTCTTTTTTACGGTTAAATCTGCATTTCGCGAAAGTGAGACTGGAATATTTGTAGCCTCTCAATCTCTTAATGTGGTCATATGAGGTCAATTTAGTTGAAGAAATATTTCCTAGCCTTTTTATCTAGACGCTTGCTTGTTAAACCCATAAAAACAGGACTGTATTTAAAATTTATGAAACCTTAGCTGCTACAATGGAAAATTGCTTCTTGCTTAAGTCAACAATAGTCACCCGCTGATTCGCATGTCGGCAAATAGTTATAACTTCGGCGGTCTTTTATCCACACTCACTTGAACTGTACAATCACTTTCTACGATCTATCTGGTAATATATTTTAATAAGGTAGTGCTAAATCATTCCATGCGCCGTCGGACGCTTCGTGGAATCCATCGAGGTTGATTAACGTCTCACAGCGAATGAATTTATTTCGACAAGTGTGCCGTTCAGATATCCACCGTTTACATGCTACAAGCCACTAACGGTATAAAGATATACTTTTTTATTGAGAAGCTAGTAATGTTCTTCCTAACAGAAATGTTGTAGGGAGGATAGTAGTTCTAGTGATCTGAACCCTTAGCTATTTAAAATTAGCTGTCTCCCGCGGTATCATTTTGCTAAACATCAAGTCAATCGAATAGTTTCAAAAGTTTCGTGATGTTAGTGATCTAAAACCATCTTTGCATTATTGTGTTTCTAATTAAACCGGTTTGTGGCACTTCAGTTGAATAGCTTCAAAGTTTAGAACTGACATAGGCTGATTATGTTTTATGTATGTATAGTTAACGCTTATATTAAAAAAAATACTGACACATGAATTTCTCGATCTTGTAATTATTTTCGAATAAGAGCAGCCTATATTTTTTTCTTTTATTTCAGCTATGTCTCAATGAAAGTCCCGACAAACTCGACTCAGTTTGCTATGGTATATATTTATTTAATTTATAAATAAGAGTAATTTTATGATTTGCCAATATATTCCGCTGTAAATACGATTGGGCTCTAAATTTTAACCAATTAAGGGAATATACGTTTGTATTCATAACTACGTAACTACATTTGAATGGTCGTAGATGGTATGTTAACGGATAACAGGTTTTGCGAAAGTTTTTATTACTAGTTACTAGTGTTAGGCTATAAATTATTAGGTGGTAACACTGATAGCTCTAAAACATTGTAAGATATCGAGCAATATAGTGGCAACAATTAAAATTACTATAAACATTGTGCAATATTACGAAATATTATGCAATGCGAGGTAACTTTAAAGAGCAGAACAATTGTGTGAACCGAGTCTCTCGTGTTGCCTTATCGTCGTCGTCGCTTCGACCGATGGACGTCCACTGCTGGACATAGGTCTCACGTAATGACGTCCACAATGACCGATCTTGCGCCGCCTGGCTCCAGCGGCTACCGGCGACCTTCTTTATATCATTGGTCCACTTTGTGGGGGGTCTGCCTACACTGCGTCGTCCGGTGCAGGGTCGCCACTACAGCACCTTCGGTTCCCAACATCGGTCCTTCCGAGTATGTGCCTCACCCATTGCCACTTCAGGTTCGCGATTCATAAGACTATGTCGGTGACTTTGGTTCTACTACGAATCTCCTCATTTCTGATTCGATCACAGCATTCGAGCATAGACCTCTCCATCGCACGCTGAGTGACTCTGAGTTTCCGCATGAGGCCCATAGTCAGCGAGCGATTGCCTTATGTTATTTTAAGAGAAATAATGTCAAATAGAATAAATTCAAATTGTTAAATAATCATTAATATATTGAACGTTGTGCAAATTTAAATAGTAGAGAGAATAAAAGTTGTTAGTTAATATCTGTATAAGTCATGCGTATAAATTGTACGCAACTTCTATAGTTGCGGACATCAGCTAATATTGGAATAAATGTCATCTATGACATTGAAATAGTTTTAAAATAGAAACTTAAATGACATATATCTGACTAGAAAAAAGTTTTGTGAGGAAGGAGCCTTGAAATTAGAATAAGCGGTGTCGATAAAGAGCAGACAAGTACCCCGTGAAAATATAATTTTTCAATAACAAAAACAACAAGGCGCCCAGACATTTGTCATGTGTCGGGGAATCCGGAAGTTTGGCTTATAATATATGCTGTTAGGTAATCAAGTAAAAATATATTGAGTCAGTTAATTACGGCGTCCATTTAAATGTCAGATATATCCTATTTTAAATATCCTGAATTTATTGCGTATAAGAAATTTATACTCGGGAGTTCAGAATTGAAGGACTTACGTCTATTTTAAAGAAGGAATCAAAAAATTGCTATTTATAAATGCGAGAATATGTTGCATATTTCAAAGTTTTTTTTATATATTCGTGAGTAAATGAATATCTAATGTATAAAACATGTTATGTGATTGTTATCGAAATCCTTTGAAGCGACTTAACCGATTTTTATGAAATTTGGTTAATAATTTCTTTTTATTTGATAGGCCTGAGGTTAGGTTAGGTTATCCCCCATTTTTTTGCGTATATACAGAAGTCCCATAAGTGCATAATTACGTTAGATTGAATTATGCTTATACCATTTTATAAACTGAATTAATTAGCGATTGATTTTGAATTAGTTGGCCACTTAAGTCTTCGGCCATTTTTTCACTTTCATACTTAACACTGTAGTTTAGTTTACTTTGTTTAGTTTACTTTTATAGTTTAGTTTACTTTGTTAATTATAAGATGACACAAAAAAAAAACAAATTTAACTAATTTGCGGCCATCGTGTGCATGTACAGTAAGGTCAATAAAAACGTATATTTTTGAACCCCTGATGTGTTTGAATTCCATTCCATTCCATGTATATAACTCCACAGTATGTGTATATGTTTTTGTGTGCAAATTTTTCTACAATGATTTAGATTGGAAATAGGTGCGATATATAACACATTTTCCTAAATTTCCACGTGATCGGAAACTTTCTGCCGCAAATAGTAACAACATTCTAACCCTTTGATTGTCCGGCCGCGTTTTATTGGCCGTTTTTTGCGTTGATTTCCCCGCGAGTCGAATGACGCTAATTAAATTTTCACGTAAGACTACCGAATGTTATGATTTCTATGTTTGCGAATAATTAAACTATACAATGTTATAATTTTATTATTAAATTAAGACTCTGGTGTAGCGTCATGTTGCGCTAAACTTTGAGATAGAAGTACATCTTGTATTTATAGGCTCATATATTACAAAATAAAACTTACCTCAAGGATTTTCACATTTAACATCACTTATATAATCAAAAACACAAATAATCACTAATAAACAGTCATAGTTTATAAAATACCACAAAAAACTTAACGAAATCGACGCGACAGACGCCCCGTTAGTAACGGTCATTTTGTAACTGTTTTTTTTTCTATTGTCTGATGTTATTTCTATGCATATTTTGTTACGACAGTTACAAATAAGCGAAATAGATAATACACATTGATTTAAAAAGAATGAGATGCTGAACTTTCTGATTGCCCGAGATGAGACAGAACTATCATGTCATGTCAACTAGTAGTTGACACGTCTTCAAAGATGAGTTTACTAGTTTATAGAAGAATTTCAACGATTAATCTTCTGTGGGTATAATATCTGTTAAATTATCGTAAAAAATGTTCGAATAGAAGTCAGTATTAGATAAATTTCATCGTGAAAACTAGGTTTGACATTGATAGCATGGCATCCATTTAATATTCCGTCCGCTAAGCTGAAACAACCATATGTTACATACATTAACTGCAATGCTACGTCCAAACTGTTTGACGTTAACTATAGTATGTGTTTGTTTTATCTGCAATTGTTAAGGTTAACTGTCTCTTTGAAACAAACCGGCGTTCTAAATAAATACTGGTAGGCGGTCGTGGGTGTCGGATCGGATCCGGGCCGGAAAGGCTTGTTAACCGTGCTTATGGAGATTAGGTAAGCAATAACACAACCACTGCCATTGATATATTGTATTTTGATAGACGTTTGAATATGTATGCTTAAACCCCGCGCACATTAAGGCGGCGTGTTAAATACCGATATCAGAACTAGGGCAGCTCCATCAAGAAAAAAGCAATGATGTTACATTGCTTTTTTCATCTGTCTATAAGGAGATATACTTACTTTGCTTTCTTGTTGAGCGTATATTCATACAACTTGAAGGTGAAGAAGGTTCAGAAATCATTTGTCGGGTTAAGCATACACATTTTTCATTTTTTGGAATCACTTCTGAGTCTGTCTCCACATAGATTTAAGAAATATGGTAAAAACGTCCTATTACAAAAAGCATATTATAATATTGAAGATTATTTAAATGACAAAGATGTATGGACTTGATTCCAGTTGCACATGAAAGCTAAACACATTATAACGTACAAAAACTATGTTTATAGGAGTAACCGTTGAGTTTCTTGTCGGTTTCTTCTCAGCGTAATCGACTTTCCGAACCGGTGGTAGATTTATTACCAACGGACAGACTATTGACGATTCAAAACAGCGTTTTAGCCTTCTTGAAGAAAGAATATTTTGATTTTGAACTAATTTTATTCAATCCCTACTAATAGGTCACACTCACACTATATCTAAACAAATAATATAAAGAGGAAACATTTATATTTTTGTATAAATGTATGTTTGTAACGTTTTCACACGGAATCACTGGACTGATTTCAAAAAATTTTTCAGCATTAAAAAGCTGTACTTTCACTGAGCGACATAGACTATATTACTTTCTCAACAAAATGTGAAAAACTTGGTCACGAAAAATCTGTCATCGCGTGCGCTAGGGAAACTGTTGATGATAGTACAAAAAAATGTTCTACAATATTATAGATTGTATTAATATCTACAAAAAAGTCTGCGATACCATATGTCGAACTACTGTATGCCACTATAACTACTTTTTTACATTTGAAACTTAACAAATGTGTCGACAGTAATCAAAACATGTTATTACAATCGGACATTCCATTCAAAAGATATAACGAGTTTAAAAATATCAATCTAAAGAAAATTATGATGACTCTCATAACTGGGCCTGCAACTGGTGAGTTCGCTCATATTCCAAGGATACCAATGATACCCACCGATATACCTATACTGTTTATTGTCAAATTAAAAATTACTGGAGAGATTTAAAAACTTCAGTACAGTATTTTTAAATTTTCTTTTCTCGGACATTCTACGTAAATGATGTTACGAATTTAAAAATGTATTAAATATATATCCGTTGTAAAGTTAATTCTGTATATTGATTAGATTATGAATGTAAGTGTTTATCTAATAATCTTATAGGGAGTAATTAAAAACTAAGTGAAATACAACTTTTATGTTAACAACAATAAATCTATAGTCCCACTTAGTAGACTTTCCACTGCCACGGGAACGGTAATTACGCGGGTGAAACCGCGGGGCATTGCTAGTATAATATTTTTTCGATCTGTAATATACTACTTTTTTACATCCACTCAAGTTCAAATACATTTTTTTGAATTTGTAGCGTACGACATTTGAGGATAATACAGTTTTTTTTACATTACTTATCTATGTATATAAAAGAGATATCCAAGTTTCTATTGACTCATCGCGATATCTCTGGAACCATGAGGCGTAGAGACTTGAAATCTGGTAGGAATATTGCTTTTGCCGAGTAGAGGTCAGCTAAGAACCGATTTTATGAAATTTCACCTGCAACAGGGGTTGCGGAGGTGTTAATCTAGAGCCTTATAAAGGTCTATAAGCTCTTTGCAGTAATATAATAGTTTATTGTAGTATTTATACGTATGCATCTTATTTGTAAAATCAATGTGCCTAAATTAATGAAAATGCTACCCAAGAAACATTCCACGCAGATGATGTCGCCGGTTCAGCTAGTACTAAATAAATACTTGTTTTTTATCGCTGATAGGTTAATGCTTTACTCTAATCTCATCTAATAGTAAGTTATGATACAGTCTAAGTACGAAACACGTTAAACTGGTAAGCGGTACCTCTTATAGTTTGTACACAGCATCGTACCGGTAAAATTATTTTTTTCTTTGCGGCATGGCTTTGATAGTAGGATTGTACCTAGCCACGACGGAAGAATACCGGTAAGAAAAATATTAAATGCAATTTCTTAGTTTCCAGCCCTGCCGGAAATCGAATCCAGAGCCTCTGGTGGAGCATTGAGTAATCGTACCATTAACCAGCGAGGCCGTCAAAATTAATTTAAATTACAAGCTCGAAACTTATTCACAATAAAATATTATATATTTCTTCCTTTTATAATGTTTTAAGTTACTAAATTTTTTTTCTTTAGATTTGTAATTTTGCTTTTTATTGTTTTACTTTTATTTACTTTTTTAAAGTATATTAAGTAATTTATATAATAATTAGTAAAACGCAGTAAGATTATCAATAAATCATATTATATAAATAATAATAATTATGTGTTAATTATGTGCTATAATGTTAATTGGTATACGTAAAGTAATATAGATTCCAAACGTTTGTCTTGTTGTGCGTAAGCCTTTAGTGACAGCTTGCGTAATGCGTTTGATAACTTAATTGTATAATTGTACTCGTATGAACTACATTGACTTACTTAAGCATGCTTAACATTATTCTAAAATACGTCCATAATTTTCGGTTCATACTGTTTTAGATTTATTTTGTGTGTCTTTTCCCGCTAATCTTTTGTAACGGGATTGACACTGGCAAATATTAAACCGCCCATAAATGTTGTATTTTTTATTCCAAAGATTTCACGACATATTCTTTTTTTTATTGATGATAATTGCCTTTAAAATTATTTATAATGCTGTACAATGAAGGAAGACTTAGGAAATTATAACTATCTCTCGATACGTGTAGCATCTATGTATGCAAATAATGGAGAAGGGTTGCAAGAAAACCTTGTGATTATATCATTGGTTTAATTGTGTGAGTATTTAGTTCAGTACAAGAGGTCTGGTACTATTCCTGAAAGAGCAAATTTACTAAATTGTATTTTCTGGCTTGCCTAGATCTGGATTAAGAGGAGATTTTGGATAAGTCTAGTTATCTACCAAGTCTAATAAATATCTACATTACGATACAATGTTAACCTGTTAAGTAGCTAATGTCCTACAAGCTTGAACTATGCCATCACTTACCATCGATTGAGATCGTGTGATTTCAGAGAAACACTGCAAATAGCTCATTAAAGTATTTATACATATGCGTCTTGTTTGTAAAATATTTAGTCTAAATGATTCAAAATGCTACTTACTATTCCACGCAGACGAAATCGTGGGCACAGCTTCTAATATTTATAAAAGATATCCAGGTATCTATTGACTCATCACGATATCTCTGGAACCATAAGACGTAGAGACTTGAAATTTGGTAGGAATATTCCTTTTGCCGGGTAGAGGTCAGCTAAGAACGGATATAACGAAATTCCACCTGGAAGGGGGGTTGCGGGGGTGTTAACTATTTGTAAAACAATTTGCCTATATTAATGAAAATGCTACCCAAAAAACATTCCACGCACACGAAGTCGCGGGCTCAGCTAGTATGTTGACGAAAGCTTCAGTTTAAAATATTCATCTGCAAAAATTATAGTCAAACGTAAAGATGTCGCAAAAGAGCCAATCATTGCAGAGGTGGAGTGGGAGACCGGACGTAGTCGCAATGCATCTGCCCACGCTGGCTTATTGTGGGAGATAAAAAGCTTAAACTTGTACTCACTGCTGTAACAGATAAATATAGTTTGTAACCACCTCGCTGCATGCAGTAGAAATTAGCGTCTGGCGTACCGCTATCTTATCCTTACAAAGTTATTTACGCTATAACAATGTATAACCTTAATATCCTCCGTAAACCGTTTTGAAGGACGTGACCACCACCTCCTATGATGATTTTCTTTTCTCTTATTAAAGAACGCCACCTGCGTTTGTTCCCTGCTACGTGTATGGCTTTATTACCAGTGATTACAAGGTTTTCTTGAGGCAGATGGTGGAAAGCCTAGATATAAGCTTGAGTTCCTTGAGGATTGATGCGTATACCTTAGACAGCATATCGAACAAACATCCGATCTTCTATCTAAGATATACGAAGCATTTTTCTCCCGCACCATATTTCGAACTTTAATAGAACCAGCCTCAATCCAAAAGATAAAGCCTTTTCGTCAGTCATTAATTAGAATTAGTGTGTGGAAAAAAATATAATTGACTGTAATAGGCCTACTTCAGTAAAGATAATTTGTCCATATAAAATCGCCTACAACTGTTGGTAAGAGACAATATTTCTTTTAAATAAAATTATTCGTAATAATATTTATTAGAATAAAATGGTTTTCACGTATTTGTAGTGAAATAATAGAAAAAGCTTAAGCGTTGTTTTTGAACAATTTTAATAATTCGGTTTATGACGGACCCAATGACGGACGACTGAAAAACATTTAACAAACATATATGCAACATTTCATACGATATCAGAGACGAGGTTAATGTGCATACATAAGTTATATAGTTTTGGTACTAAGATCCTCCGAGACATGGCCGCTGACTATGGGGTTCGTAAGAAGACTCAGTATCACTTAGCGGGCAATGGAGAGGGCTATGCTCGGGGTTTCCCTACGTGATCAAATCAGAAATGAAGAGATCCGTAAGAGAACTAAAGTCACCGACGTAGCCTACCGAATTGTAAAGCTGAAGTGGCAATGGGCAGGGCACATAGTTCGCAGAACCGATGGACGTTGGGGCCCGAAGGTGCTAGAGTGGCGGCCACGCACCGGAAAACGCAGCGTCGGTAGACCCCCCACCAGGTGGACCGATGATATCAAGCGGGTCGCTGGTAGCCGCTGGATAAAAGCGGCGCAAGATCGGGCCCATTGGAATTCATTAAGAGAGACCTTTGTCGAGCTGTGGACGTCCATCGGTTGAGACGACGACGACGACGACTAAGATCCTCAGAGAAAATCCTTGCAACTGAAATAGATAGTTAGTTCTCTTTTATACAAACCTCGAGTGCAACAGCGTGGTGGGTCTATGATCTAAAAATCTCTCACCTATGAGTGAGGAAGCCTGTGCCCAGTTGTGGGACGTTAAAGAGTTGCTACTGACCTAACCTTGAGTTTTTACTTTTTTTTTTTAAATAATTCCTCATTAATATATTTAGCGCAAAATTGTACTACGTCAAATATTTAAGGCTCGCGTAAATGGTTTAAAGTTATCGTTCTATGAATGAGTTTACAAATTTCGAGCGTATGAATTTTCTTTGAATTTTTTAAATGTATTTTTTATAATATATCTTTGTGAAATTAAAAAAATAAAATCACAATTATAGTTCAGGTGCTAACAGCAGCTTGCCCTAGAATGTCGGTAAATATGTAATGAGAATGTATGTCTGCAACTTGGCTTCGTTCCCTGCCACCTCCGCGACCAGTTTTTATCGCTAATCGCGAGATGATGGATCGGTGGCACATGTCATATTCTTTTTTATACAGCAGTAATTAGTAAACGCACCTACTAAGCATTTTTAACATTATTTTCACCAAGAACGGAAAACCGTTTTCTTATAATTCATTTTCATCAAGTTTTATTGACAAATAACACAACAAAAAAATTTCGTTATTTGTACTAAGAAACATTTCATGATTTTTCGGTTAATTATGCATGAAAACGAAAGAAACATCTTTTTTATAAACAGTTTTAGCTTGCTTTTATAATATTAGATAGGGAGCATTAATAAGACTTCGCATGACAATTATAGCCGTACGAACGTTTCATCTAAGAACAAAAGCAAACTTTTTCAAGCTCAATTTAAAAATAAAATGGTGAATAAATGTTTAACGAATAACCCATAAAAATGAAAATATTTTTAGTCTACACAGTTAACTCATTCACTCAATCACAAGTTATTTTGAATCGTTATTGACCTGTCGGTTGGTTACAAATCTACTACCGTTTCGGAAAGTCGATTCTACCAAGAAGTATACTTTCATTCAGTAAAAATATTTTGCACTTTAAATAATTTTCAACAGCATAATATGCTTTGCATACAAAAATATTCTTAACATATTTCTAAAAATTATGTATAAGCAAATTAACAACAAATTGTTGTATCTTTTTCAAAATCACGAATAAATTCATGAACCTTCTAGAACCTAAAATACGTTACCAATTCGATTTTATTCTTTATTACTAAAATTGCGTTTCTTATTGTAGAATTGAATATATAAAATATTAACTAGACACGTCTATCCAAGTCCTATTTTTTGTTTCTAAATTAATTCGTCTTTAATTTTTATGTTTTGCTAAAACGCGAAAATGGAGTTAGCTAGAGATTAAGAGATAATAAAATATCTCATGTTTGACTCAAAGAATTTATATCGAAGTCGGTATTTGAGGTCGTATAAAAATTACGATTAACTTTTATAATCTTTAAGCTAAACAACGGTCAAACTCAATAGTGGGCCAGTATCAGAATCCAGGTTTCAGTGAAAGAAATAAAGGTATTCTAATAATACGCTTGTACCTGTAAGATACATTAAGGAAATTACATTTTCTAATGAGTCTGGGCTGGTGGGAGACTTTGACTCGGGCTAGTTACCGCCCAACAGCTGACAGCTTAGCGCTTGAATGAGATCTAACCTAATGGTTCGTGATGATACAGCGTATGATGGAAACACGGTCACCTGGTAAGAGGTAATTTACCCTTTATGGTTTCTGCATAGCATTATACCAGAACGCCATTTTTTCGTACTGTAGCACGTCTTTTCTAGTAGGGAATAGCTAAGACCGAAGCCTCTTTATCTTTAAATCCAGTCCCAGGACTGAAATAAGAAACTAAAGTATCCAAAATTTACTCAGGCGAGCCCAATACCTGTTCTAACAAAGCGAGTACTCAAACCGTTGCGCCGTAAAGCAGTATTTAAGTAAAAATCAGTGATATTTATTCTAATATTTCAAATCAATCGCGAATATTTTTAACGTCTCGTGGGGAATCTTCGCATTATTATGTTTCTAATGAAATGGGCGGGGCTTAAAAATCTATCAAGGACATACTTTTTTATACTAGCTGTTTTCGGCGGTATCACCCGCGTCGTTTGTGATTCCGTGGAAAAATGGGTGAGTTATTTATCGGATCGAATGGTCAATCTAAACTATTCTCGAATCTACCTGAGATACATAAAAAAATTAAAACTGCGTGCATACAAATACAACACATGACAGACTAATTTTAAAATCTTCTTTAAAAGGAAGAGGGAAAAGGAAGATATGTTTGGAATTTAATGAATTTAATTGTCATTAAAATATTAAAAGTATGGTAAATGAATACAAAAAATTCAATATTCCACATTGTTTTTGAATTTCAAATTATTTAGAAAAGAGATTTCATGAAATATATATTCATATTATGAAAAATAGTATATTGAATTATTAAATGACGAGTGACAAATTAAAATACCAAATGTTATTTGTAAATATTAAAACTACCTAACCTTCAAATGAATGAGCATAAAAAACGCTGCACATCTTCGTAGCGCTAATCATGCGTTTAATCCGTAAAAAACTTGCCCTCAACCGCCTCAAGAAGTTTCATTTCATTTCAACAAAATTGGTGTATTCATAAAGATTGTACCTATACATCCTTGTGTGGGGAAACCCATAACTAGAACTTCTTAGAATGTCACGGTGAGCTGATGCAAATATTTGATATTTACATATCCTAAGTATTTTAAGTCGTGATTGTAATAATTTAATATGGATATGATTACATATTGACGCAAGAATAACTAGTGACGGACGTAACTGTTTAAATTAAATAGGTCCATATCTATTAGTTGCATGGTTTGTACGTTGCTTTTCTCGTAAATTCTCAGATATAAATATTTATGAAGTTGTGCATTGCGGTTTCTTCTCGCTATAGTCAATTTTCCGAACCGGTAACAGGTTTGTTACTAAGGGACAGTATAATGGCCACTAAAAAGAACTTGTGTAGATAGAGTAATAATAGAAAGAATATGCTGATTTTGATTTAAACCAAGTATATGATAGTCGAATTAATTATTGTATTGCCATCTCTCCTTTTTTAATGTGCGTTTAAATGAACTTCTTATCGGTGTCCAAATAAAATGAATGAACGGGATAGACTTCAAACTTAGCAAACTTCTCTTACACTGAAGAGACTTACTTAGATGTCTGGTATCCGATTTATTTGTATTTGTATACTTTATTGTACATCAAAAAATAACAAATTATCATATAAAACTTATTAATAAACACATTCACAAAAGGCGGTTTTATCACGAAATAGCGATTTCTTCCAGACAACCTTTGGGTTTAAAAAGCAGTTAGTACCGAAACTTACGGGCAATGGCATAAACATACTCAAATATTTATATAATAATAGACATATAACACAAAAATATAAGAACTTATATAGCTTATAAAATGAGATACTTACATAAATCCGATGTTAAAGGTTTTTTAATAACAAAATATAACATTATTAAAACAACCCCCTAGACTTGTTTTACAATCCTGTAGTTTACTGTTTTTTAATAATTTTTAGGGGCTTTTGTATTTTTAATAATACACGCCAGCTACATCGTAAACTTATAAACAAACACAGAAAAACTTAATTATAAAATTAAATGTAAATAAAATCACAAACAAGAAAGACTAAATATTTTTGAGAGAATCCTTAACAAATTTATATAACTTAAAAGCCAAATAACTCACAGGCTTACTTAAGATTGAAAGTACCAACATTTCTAAAATTTAAATTATTTTCATGCGTTGTTTCCCTCAAACTTTGATTTGGAACATATGCCATTAGCAAGTTTTCAATATCTTTAGTTACTCCACAAACTGCACAATTAGGGGAAGAACTCTTTCTCAAAAGATTTTAAACTTATCTAAAGGCCAGACCTAACTCTAAATGCTATTATTAAGTTATTTCTTTCAATTTTTGGTTATCATTTTTTGGGTAAACACCAAAAAGTTTATTGCGCGTTCGTAGATTTAGAAGAGGCCTATGATCGAATGATGAGGAATGATCTGTGGTCAACGCTATCTACGTATGGGGTGAGCGGTAATCTGATTCATGCATTGAAGTCTCTATGAGGGTTCTAGTGCTTGTGTCAGAATAAACGGAGCGTACACGGAGTGGTTTCCTGTCGAAAGAGGTGTTCGACAGGGATGTGTTGCGTCACCATGGCTGTTCAACCTTTTCATGGATAAATGTTTGACAGATTTAAAAGAAAGTATGTATGGGTTAAGAATGAATGAATTACTCATCAAATGTTTACTCTACGCTGATGATCAAGTAATACTTGCGTCATCCGCTAATGAGCTACAGGAGATGCTAAATATTATGAATGAAGCTTTGAAAGGGAAAGGAATGAAAGTGAATGTAAACAAAACGAAAGTTATGCTTTTTGAACGAGATGAATCTATGATGAATGGCAATATTTTGATAGATGGGGAACAAGTGGAAGAGGTGAAAGAATTTGTATACTTGGGATCTAAATTTACAAAAGGTGGAAGATGTGAAAGTGGTATTGAAAGGAGAGTGAATGCAGGGAATATGGTAAATGGTGCTCAGCACGCCTTTATGAATAGCCAGGTGGTGTCTCAAAAGGCCAGACTGGCAATACATGCAGGAGTGTTGGTGCCAACACTTATGTATGGTAGTGAAAGTTGGGTATGGCAGAAGAATCACATAAGTAAAATAAATGCGGTAGAGATGAGAGCCTTGAGAAGTATGTGTGGATTAAAACTGAGTGACAGAGTAAGAAATAGTGTGATAAGACAACGTTGTGGTATAAAAGAAGACGTAGTGACTAAAATCGAGAAAGGTATGCTTAGATGGTTTGGGCATGTAGAGAGAATGAGTGAACGGAGACTGACAAAAAGGATTTATGAGTCAAGAGTGAATGCGAAAGTTGGAAGGGGAAGACCAAGGCGAACGTTCATGGACCAAATTCAGGACATTTTAAATAAGGGCCAGGTCAAGAGTACTCTAAACCGACGAACTTGTATGAAAGGTTTAATGAGAATGATAGAAGCGAAGGAGATATGCAAGGATCGTGGCAAGTGGAAGGACGTGGTCTCTGCCTACCCCTATAGGAATGAGGCGTGATGCTATGTATGTATGTAACATTTGGATGTACAAACCACGGTATACCGGAAGGCTCAGACTGCATTGTCTTGTACCATATCCCTTTATGTAACGTCCTGTCATTAAATTATTCCCTCCAATCCTTTAAAATTTTAATTTTAAATTTCGACAAAATTTCCGTATAATGCGATTTGACATTTAGAAACACACCATTCTCATGAGCCAAGTTCGCTAACTTATCAGCATATTCATTGCCCCTCAAACCAATATGGGATGAAATCGATTGAAATTTTAAGTCAAAACCTTTACCTTGGTAATAATGAACTATTTCAAGTATAGACTATGCTACCGACACACCTTGATGTCCTTTATTGCAACCAATAACATGCTGTTGTGAACTCTTACTACCCGTTAAATAATTACTTTATTTCATATTAATTCAGCAGTTGAAATCCTAAAAAGTTTTGAATCCCGTCGAATAGAATCATAAAATGCAGCAGCTATACCTAAATCACATTTAGAACTATTAGTATATCTTGTATAATATAAAAATGAATCGTAAATGTGTTGTTAAGCGCATAACTCAACTAAATTTTGCCAGTTCTTTTTTTAAAGGTTCGTTGAAATCCAAAGATGTTTAACGGCGAAAAAAGTTCGAATAATTACAGGGGAAAACCCTAAAAACAGCCCTTTTCTGTATCCCATACAAACGTTTTTCAACTAGAATGTAGAGTCAATTTGACCTTTATCGCTATTCAATAAAGTTCATAATAAATTACTAGTACTCACTGTTGTCTAAGCAATGTAGGTGTGTTCCCAACATCAAAAAGTCAATTTGCACTTTTTTATCGCTGCATACAGTGCAAAATCAATAGAATAGTCACAAAAATGTAAGAGCTATAGATATTTAGTACTGCTGTAATTTCATTTCAAAAATCATTCGTAAAACTGAAATCTGCTACATTCCAAATCTTTTTGACAGAACAAAGTCTGTCGGGTCTGCTAGTAACTTATAAAAATCACTACATATAAGTATTGCGAATTTCCGATATAACTTCTATTAAATGATTATTAGGTTCATACGATATTTTATGTTTAACCATACAATTTATGTTTATAAGCAACGTAAACAGTTATTTTGATATCACAAACTAATATACCATTTGTATATAGTTATTAAAAATAATGATGTGAAAATAATAGCAAAATCGGCATATAAATTTCGCTTGTCATGTTTATGCGGTTTACCTTATTTAAAAATTAAGACCATTGACCCCTAAGTATTAGTGCGAGCTACTTGTAATTTTTCCTATCCCTTAATAACACACTGTTAATTATGTTTTCACGACTTTAATTTATTTTATTAATTTATTAATATAAATAAGTTTTAAACTGTATTAACGGATATATTCTACGATATGAACACATTTACATGGATTTTGTACGTAAAGTGAGAAATTTTAAAATGTAAATAAAATATTATCAAAAGTAGTCCAGTTAGTGCAATTTAGGTACAGAATATTTATACCTATATGCATATAAAAATTTCTCGAAAATTTCATTGGTGTTTTTCGTTATTGCTAATAGGTTTGCAATTGATTGTGACAGTTTTATCGCTCAAAGGTTAGTGCTTGATTTGTAAGATAACGCCAGATGGTAAGTGATGATACAGTCAGAGAGGGAAACGCGCTAAGCTAGTCAGAGGTACGTCTTATGATTTTTCTTATAGCATTGCAATTTTTTTCCTTGACGATATAACCCAATCGAATTAGAATTTGATTGATAAACACAAAAATTGTAGCAAATTTAATTCCGAACGTCAATTTGAATATAAGCGAGTTTAAGACTAAAAAAAATCACTCCTTGGGGCTTAATTCGAAAAATATTGATCCCAGGAAAAATTGATATAACCGTAATTGTGGAAAATTTAATACTGAACAACTTTTGTTATTATATTTTTTGTGTAAAGTTGGTAATAAACAAAAAATGCCGTTAAGCTTTCAACACCCCCTCTCCGATGTTTCCTTAAGAAAAATTGCAGAATTTGACTGAGCGTACGCCTCTTTGCTGGTAAGGTGGTAAAACTAGCCACGACCAAAGCCTCCTAGTCCAGAATTAGAAAATGCAGCTCCCTTAATTTGCTCTGCAAAGAATCGAACCCATTCAAAACATTCAAATAATACATGTCATCGATTTACTCCACATTGAGCTCAAGTACGATGACCTACAAGTATTAATCCTTGTTTTGATACCCTATAACTTACTTATGGTTTGTATATTGTATTTTTTATAAAGGCTTTCAAGTAGTCACTGACCGGGCGTTCGAAGCTCAAGGTTGATTTATATGTGTCTTTTTTGTTTGTTTTATAGATCACCATTGCCTCCCATCACAATGGCACCTGTGCGAAAAACTACGTAGTTTCAAATGAGATTACATCTCTCAAAAGCGTGTTCATACTATTTTAAGCAAATACAGTTTGTATGTTCATATACTAGATTTGTGTACGTTTGAGCAAATATTTTTTGAATGTTTATCTATATTTATTATATGTATATAAATTTTATGTGCATATGTATGGTACTGAAATACTCTTAAACAGCTGGATCGAATTTGTTGACTATTTGATCCGATAAATCACGAATTTACCCATATCTTTAGCCGGAAACAGCTAGTTTATATGTCGGAGAATAAGAGATAGATGGAAAGAAGCATAAAGCATAGGGGCGTAGAGTTCTTCACCGACATCATCGTTAGTGACATCCATAATTCAATCTCCATACTGTGGGTTTGGTTGGTAATGTTGGTGAATCAAACACTTTATAAATTAACTCAGATTATAATGTCCAATCACTTAATATTGCCGATAACAATTTACACAAATACAAACAATAATAGCTAGGAACGCGACAGTTGCAACAGTCGACCACACCGGCGGGCGGTCACTCAAAAACTAGAGAGACGTGCGCCGGATTGTTACAATTGACTCTGTCCCACGCCGATAGAAAGGATGGTACCAGCGTTCCGATACATATATATAAAATCAAAAATTGTTTTTACCTATGTCTGTTATAGACTGAAATCATCCAAAAGATGTGTCCTGAAACCGTTTCATTAAAAAGGAGAAGTACGAGGATTTTTGAAAACTAAATTCATTTACTAATTGATCACAACTATCTTTCGCAACATAGACGTACGAATATACACTTCCATTATTTAAATAACTGGTAAATTTTACTTATAAATTAACCTACCCTGTAATTTTTATAGGGATTACATTAAGGGTCTAGAGTAATTACCATAAAAGAAGTCTTATTACTTCTAAGATTAGAAATTCTTCTCAATTTCCCATAAAATATTGATATAGAAAGGTTATAAAATATAATATTTCTAGAAAAACAATTTATATAAAAATAAATTAAAACTCTTTTTATTTCTGACAGATTAAGGGAGAGATTGCAATCTCACCTTACTATAAATGATGATACAGTCTAAGACGCTAATACGCGAACTGACGATGTAACTTAACTCTTAATAATTTCTACAAACATCGAACTGGTATGCAAATGTATGCTAGGTGATAATTAGTCTCGGCTGAAGCCACCCACTAATCCATAACTAGACAATTTATAAGATTTAAGATTTCCTATCATAGGGTAATATTTGAAGTGGTCGAAATTTTTATAGTAATTAAAATATTTTAATCAAACAACGTCTAATAAATTACTGAATTTTATTAAAATGTTTTCATTGTTATACGTCGAAATTAATGTACGGAGCATTTGCTTAATGTATAAAAACTGTATTATTACAATATGTCCTCTTCAATTGACCTGCATCGCGTCCGCTGTAAACGGGTTCCAATTCACATCATTTAAATATCAGCTTTCGTCGATCTCTAAATGTGTTGCATCTCCATAATACATTTAAATACCGCAGTTTGGCGAAAACTTTACTAATCTGAATGTTTTAAGCCGCCTTTTACACTGTAAGGGAGTTTATTGGACACATTTGCTTACAGACTACCTGATTTGGTGTGATTGTTATGTGATACGACATCAAATGGTGCGCGTTAAGGTTGGCGCACATTATCCAAAAGAAGTCTTAATTTTTTTGTTATTTTTAAGTTTCAAATTGTGTTCCATGTTTGTGACTTGTAAAAGGAAAAATATAGTTTATTTATCATATCAACTAGCTGTTCTCCGTGGCGTTATTCGCGCAGTTCCCGATCCCATGCGAATATAGGGAATTCAGAACTAGACTTTTTTTATTGCTGACAAAAAGCAAAAAAAGCAAAACCATTTTTAAGCAATATGTATTTTTAAAGTAAAACAAATGTGGTAGTGATGAGAGCATTGAGAAGTATGAGTGGGTTGAAATTGAGTTACAAAGTAAGAAATAGTGTGATAAGAGAACGTTGTGGTATAAAAGAAGATGTAATGTCTAAAACTGAGAAAGGTATGATTAGATGGTTTGGGCACGTAGAGAGAATGAATGAATGGAGACTGACAAAAAGGATTTATGAGTCAAGAGCGAAAGTTGGAAGGGGAAACCAAGGCGAACGTTCCTGGACCAAATCCAGGACATTTCAAATAAGGGGCAGGTCAAGGTTTAATGAGAACGAAAGAAGCGAAGGAGATATGTAGGGATAGCGGCAAGTGAATGGATGTGGTCTCTGCCTACCCCTATGGGAATGAGGCGTGATGCTCTGTACGAGCGCCTATACATCTCGGTGGTCTGGTAGCTCTGGTGGTAACATGAGGAAACCAACTCCTACGAAGCGTCTACATTATGGAAGGAATCATTTTCCAAAATGTCAAGTCAACATTTTAAAAGACTTAAGAAACTAAACAGAGTAAATTACCGTTTTCCAGGTCAGCTAACATCTTAAGACTGTATAATCGTTTATCATCAGGTACGATATTACATACTCGCGATACAAAAAATATGTAAAATTATTTAGGATATAAATTATTATAGTGATTTTTTTATTCGTTGCCAATTTATCCATACGCGCTTACCTTTAAAGCTGAGCGCTCAACATGGCTATTATCAGTTTATTTATGTGACAGCAAGCAGTTTTGTTTTTTGGTATTTTCGTATTTTGCACCGACAAATTGAATGCAGTCCCTTTTTGTTCATCTAACGGCCTCCGTAAGTGAGTTTTTGATTTTAAATCGATGTTTGTATCTTTTCAGTTTACACTATAAAAATTCAATGCCCAATTTGCCCCCTAAAATATATCTACTGTTAAAATCTTGTATTTTTTTTCACATAATCCGATGTTAACGCTCACGTACGACGAATTTACCTATATTTCACCGAGATCAGGAATTACCTGTATGACACTATTGGACAGCTAGTTCTGCTGCATAATGCTTAGTAAGAACGAATTTTCCCATATTCCCATAGAATCGAGAACTACACCTTTCTATATATGTATATAAGACAAATAACAGTGACTGGTTCAACACATTTTCACAATTTGCAGTGTCTCCTATCGCAAAGTAAACGCTCTGGATGACACTTGATGGTAAAACAATGTTTTGAAATACCAATTCAGTAATAACATTAATTTTTCAATACACAGCCGAAGTCACAATGCCCACTAGTAATAATTACAATAATAAATCCCAAAGGATCTTCGAGTGAGGTCTAGATTATAAATGGAAACGGCCAGGAGGAAGGATGGCCGTATAAGGTAGAGAATGCACCACGCGTTCCGTTTGTCTTGGTTCGTCGTGATTTTATTACATGTATTACTTATATAATATAGTATATACTAGCGGAACCCGCGACTTCGTCTGCATGGAATGTTTTTTTTTTGGTATCATTTGTCAAATTGTTTTATAAATAAGAAACATACCCACACTGCATTTTGAGGGTGGTATTTTTAAACAAAAAAATTTTGACCAATTTTTACCTGCTATAAAAGATATAGTTTGTAATTGTGAACTTTCCTTTTTTTAAATGTGAAAATTTGATTTCTTTTTTATTTAATATCCCCCGCAACCCTCTTTGCGGGTGGAAACCCGTTCTTAGCTGACCTCTATTCTGCAAAAGGAATAATATTCCTACCAAATTTCAAGTCTCTACGCCTTATGGTTCCAGAGATATCGTGATGAGTCAATAGATACCNAGACGATTGAAAAACTTACGCCTTAATCTTGGACTATAAGTAGTACTCAAAATTTGATTGCATTTTTTTTCTTAACAAAACATAATGTAGCTTAAAAAGTACAATAAGTTTATATATATATATATATATATATATATATATATATATATATATATATAAGTAAGTAAGTAAGTAAGTAGCAGCCCATTAACGGCCCACTGCTGAGCACAGGCCTCCTCACTCCAAGGAGCGAGGGTTTTTAGAGCGTAGACCCATCACGCTGCTCCACTGCGGATTGACAGGCATAGTACACAAGTGTACTCTCTATTCCTTCACTCTCAAAGACCGCTGTGACGGGAATCCGACACGGCTGGAGAGAGATCAGGCACAGGACTGACGGCTTAACGTGCTCTCCGAGGCACGGGGGTGGATCACACCGCCAACTTCCCAATTTCGGGCAAATATTGAGAAAATCTTAATAGAAAACTCAACATCGAATTATGAATTGGCCCGACCCGGGACTCGAACCCAGGACCTCATGTCTGTAGTCGAACATGCTAACCACTAGACCAATGAGGCAGACCATATATATTTATATATATACCATCAGGTCGACCTTGTCTTTATTTTATTACTTACAGGTTAGCTCTTTACTGTGATCACACCTGATGGTAAATGATGATACAATCAAAGATTTAAGTACGGTAATATGGTAAGAGGTAACTTGTCATGGCCGAATCCTCTTGCTAGACTCAGATAAACTAGAAACTGTAATTTCCTTAATTTTCCTTACCAGGGGTTGAACCCGGGACCTCTGCTACCAAACCGAGTACTCGCACCAATGCGCCAGCGACGGTTTCAAAGGCCATTTTTGTCACGGAATGTCTCTCAACAGATAAGTGATATTATAGTATGAAACAGTAGTTTATTACCCTGGCAAGAAGTAATTTATCTCCATAAAATATCGTATCGGAAAGCAAATTTATTACTTGGCGGCACATTTTTGGTAGTAGGGTAGCAACTAGCCGTGACCGAAACTTCCCAGATAATAGAACTAGACCAGCCATACGATAGAAATTTAAAAAAATGATGTCTTTAATTTACCCTCCAGGTAATCGTAGCCGGACCTCTAATAACGAGGTGAATACTTCCGTCATTACACCAGCAAGGCTGTCAAAATTTCTGTTAATACTCACTACATAACAAAATTTCACCAGCTTAAAACTGATAATTAGAAATTTTAAAAGAAAGTCTTTTTTGAAATATAATACGTCTTTAGTCCAAAAATGTGTGATTGTAAAGGTGATAGTAACGAAAGAAATAAAGACTTATATACCATGTACATTGTTTGGGTAGGCACTGGCACCTAAAATACGGGTTTTCCTAGTTTAGGGGTCAGGATGTCACAGAAAAAAAATGTATAAATTGTACGTAATAAATAAATATTTCATTTCATATTTCATTTCAATGATATATTTCATTATATTACATATAATTTCACATTATTAACTAGTCCGAAACGTACACAACATTATAAAATGAAAGTAAAACTTACAGACCTTTATAGTAACTAAATTCTATCAATTAATAATCTTCTCTTTTGACGTTAAATTCCGTTTGCGAATTTAAAATACTGTCACGAATGCATTCGACACAGCGATACTAGCAGTTGACTCACCGGCGTCGAATGCGCTACGTTTTCCCGCGCAAAGTCCGCTTTAGCCACGATTTCGTTCACCGTTTAAAATAGATTAAATCCTTATTAACTCTTACGTTAAAGTTCACATTTGTTTGACTTATTAGATTGCAAACGCAAATAAGATGTTGTCGACTATATAAATAGTGCAACAGTGCGTTCCGCGAACCGGCTGCGTTCATTTTCCTCTTCGTAGGAATGCGACTTGACGTCACTACTAACCCACCTATTTGAACGCACCCAACGTTCGTCCTAAACTGTAAAGGGCGCACTCCGTTTCAATTTGTCGCGTAATCATTCCGTGAATAACCGGTGGAATTGAAATGTAATGACGCTATTTAAATTTTACATGCGCCCGACAGGCCTATGAAAATTGCTGTTTTACAGTACGTCTGCAGGATAACGGTACTGTTTGAGCGTTGATAGGACGCCCTCTTATCTTATTTGCATTCTATTTGTAGAGAATGAGGCATTTTATTGTAATACCTGGTATTAACAAGTAGTTGTTGTACTACTTAAGATATATTTCCATTACAAAGTAATGCTTACATAATACTTACTTGGAAGGTTGCAATAACTGTACACGTTAAATATTAATATCGTGTGGACAATATTTCGTTTTTCTTCTTACCCTTTTTTTAATTAGTGGCTTTTAGGTGTGGCAGGGCACACTACTTTGACAGTGTCACGTGAACTGGAAAAGGCACGTAGGAGTTTGTAGTTGACACTTTATAGTCAGTTACCACCGCGAAAAGATAAAAACTTAAATTAAGATCAACACAATATAAATACAATAAAAATGATGAACTTTACTAAAAAAAAACACAAATATATAGGAAATACTGCGTTATTGGTGACGTAAGGGTTGTGTATTTTTCATTCATCAGATCTTTATGAGTAATCTTATTTTGACTGCATAGTTTTGATACACAAATTTTATAATAGTAGCATATTTTTCGAATTTGTTCAAGGCACCAAAGAATTCAGTTTTAACTTAATTCATAGATAATTATGAAGTGAACATTTGCTTTTATATGGCTTTGTTGTGTGTGTGTGTGTGCAGGATTTTTGTGAAAATCATTGTAAACTATATTTACGATTGTTGTTTAAATAAATTTTAGATTTTTTTTAAAATAATATAGTAACTTTAAATACAAAAGAGTTGCCCCAACAATAGAAAGTGGGCTGCATGATTGACAGATTGACCATACGTCAAAGAATACGTGTGAAACTCAAAACGACTAGTTTCATACATTTCCAAATCATTTGTCCTCTAACTGCGTGTCGTAAAGTAACAAATAGCTAATAATTAACCGCCATTTTGGAAACAATTCATTGTGTAAGCTTTCGTCTCTCATGTATTGTATTGAGCAGATTGTCGATTTAAAAACGATGCGATTTAAAAACGTACGCGTATAAGATAGGCGTCAACTAACCTGTTATTGTCGGGAATGATTTTTCTTCATTTATATTTTTGTGAACAAAAGGTGTAAGTTTTCTTTTAGTATATTGGACTAAATTGTGTATTGTTTTAGTGATTCATTTTACTTTCACAATGATAATGAATTCAATTTTTTAAAGCTAAATTTAACTATGGTATTCAAAAACGAGTTTATTAACCGGTAGCAAAATTTTGACAGTTTAATTGTGTAAGTTATTGGTAATGCAGTATAATTATTGCTTTTTCCTCCTTTCTCTTGTACAAGGAGAAATTTTTCTAAATGCTAAATAACATTGTGAAATTTGCTCATAAGGTCTACCGGCTCTCACGGACTGTGTTCATGAATTAGATATTGATAAATGTCATCATAGCTTGCCATGCATTACCCTTACAAATGTTTGTCCGTTTGTCAAACAGAAACTCAAAAAACTACTGTACGGATTTTCATTCCATTTGCTCAAATAGATAAACTGGGTCCTGCGAAAAGTTAAAGTATATATTGGCAAACTTTTGTGTAAATTTGTTGAAATGTAAAAATAGTTGTTGGAAGTGTCGAAATAAGTGAAGCCGTCTAAAAATGTATATTCCTTAGCAATACGAATTCTAATTCTATCCTAACGAAGTCACGAGCAACAAGTAGTGAAACTTTCTTTTAACTGCTGACAGGTTTGCGCTAGACTTTGATCTCACCCTATATTAAATAATTATACAGTCTAACATCGAAGCGCGCTAACTTGGTTTTTCGATATGGAGTATAAGAGCTGTAAAATACGTAATCTTTTTTTATTACCGACAAGTTAGCGCTAGACAAGGATCTCTCATGGTAGAAAGTGCTAGGTAAGTAAGGTAACTAGCAGCCCATTAACGTCCCGCACTGCTGGGCACATGCCTTCTCGCACCACACAGGCAGGCATAGTACACGAGTGTACTCTCTATTTCTTCACTCTCATAGTCTGACTTGACGGCAATCCGACAAGACCGGCAAGAGAGATCAGGCGCAGAGACCGACGACTTAACGTGCTCTCCGAGGCACGGGGGTGTATCACACCGCCAAATTTGTCCCAACTTTGGGCAAATATTGATAAAATCTTAATAGAAAACTCAATGTAAATTTCGAACTGGCCCGACCCGGGATCTGAAGCCAGGACCTCATGTCTGTAGTCGAACATGCTAACCACTAGACCAATGAAACAGTAAGTGATAACACCGTTTAAAATGGTACCAAGCTAACATCGTATGCCATAATTTACCTGTTTATGGGTTCCAGACAGCATTGTACTGGTACGCAATGTTTTTGCACGGTTTTAAAGCCTCCTATCAGTCTAGACAAATTAGACTAGTTTTCCAAATTATCCCACGTAGGAATCGAAGCCAGAACCTATGCTTACGAACCTAACACTCGCTCTGTATATAACTTATAAATGTGCAACGAAAGGCAACCTACTAACCAGAGAAAACAAGTAGAATTACAAGCGCATCGCTAACGCAACCAAAACAACGTACTGTGGTTCACTGACCTCACTGAGGCATTGAGTAATTCTTACACCTCTAGGTATGCTACGTGACATGCTAGAGCCGAATTTTTTGCGCACCTCCCATTTTAAGAAAAAACAAAGTCAGTCATTTATATTTAAAAGTGTATACTTCGCCAAATCAAATGTTTGAGGAAACTCTTTGTTAAAATACGTTCGAGTAATTGAAATGGGTAGGTAGGCCGCAAAAAAGTTAGACGGATAAAAAGTGAATGGGTTTATCTGTAAAGTGTACTTACTGTGTTTCTTACTGGCTCTTGACAACGGCATCAAAAGGTACATTCACAAATTGACGCTCAGCTATTGATTCTTCAGCTATGTGTTCAATATTCCTTTTATTGGTTTACGTCTAGAGGCTTGAATGAATTTATCTGATGGAAAATGCTATTTGTGTAACTAAATAATAGATTACAGTGGGGGCCCCATATAAGTGGTGTATCGAACAGGCTCAGCTCTGCGCCTTACGCCGTTAAAAGAATTCGTCATCTGACAGATGTTGATACTGCCAGACTGGTATATTTCACCAATCTTCACAGCATTATGTCATACGGTATTCTACTGTGGGGTAATGCTGCTGATATTTATACTGCAGAAAAGGGCCGTTCGTTCCATTTACAATATGGGTCCAAGAGAGTCGCTAAGAACCAAATTCAGAGCAGTTAACAAAACGACAGTTCACTGCGTATATATATCAGAAAACTTGTACGTGCATAAAAAATATTGACTCTTTTAATAAAAAGCGTCTATATACATCTTACTCGTGTAAAAATAAACTTGTTGTACTTCTAGTAGGCTGCATAAAATTAACAACTCCTTTAAGGGTAATTGTATAAGTTTCTATAATAAACTCTTTAGTTCAAGAGATGTCAGAGTCAGTCTTTGTTTTGCAAAATTACTTAGACATTAGAAACGCATGGGAGTAAAGGCATTGCGCTAATTTGAATTTAAATATAATAAAATAATACGATATTGTAATGATGATAAAAAAAATACAAAATATCTGACTGAGTTTAGATAATAAGTCGTTCTTTAATACCATCATCAGTCGTACATTAGAACTAATGTAGGGAAAAAATATTTATTTGACGATTCAAAAGTGCTGAAATAGACCTACTTGCAAAAAGATATTTTGAATTTAAGTTTATAGATGTCTTTATATTTCCATATTGTGTTAGCTTTATAATAAATTCACATGTTAAACCTCGTACAAAAAAGTTGCGAGTTAATATGTTGTTATATGCAAACCCATCAGTATTACTATTACGTGTATATCAAAGCTATCTTGCTTGCTTGTATAGTAAAACATATATTAATTCGGTTAAAATGAGGCTGTAGCTTTTTTTTTCGGTAAAAATGATGAGCTTTTTAAATTTTATCGCGATTCTTCCACAGCAGCAACATAACGATACAAAACATTGCTTGTTTTTAGAAAAAATTTGAACTTTACATTCATGATAGTTAACGGCAAATTATACTTAAAATAACAACTTTATCTAGCTTTGGGTTTTCCAGAATCGCTTTCATATTATGGGGCCCAGTATCAACCAAGCAGGAAGGTTGTGGTCATATATCTGGTAGGAAGTGATAACGAGGTTCATTAGCGTTTTGTTATTGTTAAATAGTTCGATTAATTAATACAGTAGCATGCTTTATTGAGCAATCCGGTTATCCTGTTTTTAAGTTTGGTATTTCATAATGATTTATAAAATATACTTTTAGGTTCTCATTGAGATTTTTCATTAAGACTAACGATTAAACTTACCGCTGCATGTGCTGTTATAAAAGTTAGACAATACATTGATGTTGAAACTACCAAAACGGTGTATTTCGCTTATTTTCATAGCATTGTTTTACGGCATACTGTTATGTGGTAAGGTAACTGTCATTAAAACTATATTTATTTTACAAAAAAGAGCAATACACATATATGGCAAAGAGCATATATATGACACATATATCATGTAGGATCTCGTGCTTCCCTAAGAGATAAATTCAAAGAAACATCAATTCTCACAGTACCTTCGCAATATATATTTAATAATATCTTATATATCCGTAATAATATTCACTTAAACAGCAAAAAAAGTGAGATACACAATTTTAATATTAGAAATAAAAACAAACTTGTGATCCTATATTTTAGAGTTAACAAGGTTCAGAAGTCCTTTGTCGGGTTGAGCATAGGCATTTTTATTAAGATATCGTAATCAGTTTAGTTTTGCCTCCGCGTAAGAAATATGCCAAAAATATATTTTTACAAAAGGCATATTATAATGTTGAAGATTATTTAAGTGATAAAAATGTTTTTACTTCATTCCAATTGCACATAGAAGTAAAATATTATACAAGATACTGTGAGAATTGATGTTTCTTCGACTTTATCGCTTAGAGAAGCACGAGATCCCTATTGACATATAGCACGTATTGCTCGTGTTTGTAAATCAAATCAAGAAATTTTTACAAAAGTAGGGTTTTACAACTTTTTGAATAATCAAATATATTTCCTGTACATTTTTTCCCATATACAGCGGTTGAAGATATTAAAGAACTTACAATCTGTGATTACGAGAATTCGTTCACACTCTGTTCTGAGAAGAACAGACAAGAAAGTCAGTCGGGTATTGTTTTTATACCCTCATCTTCATACATTACTTTTAACTATAATATAATGTTACACTTAAATTTTCGTTATACAACTGAAACAGTTTAGTGTGAAAGCATTTTTATGCTCTAGCACTTCGTAACTCTACACCGGCCATTGTTAAACCCCTCCATTGCAAAAAAAAAATGGATATTTCGTGCGCGTGTAAATCCCTTTTAACTATTCTATTAAATATACATATAAATATGAATGGAGAAACTTAATTCTATAATATATCGTTGCATAGGAAAAATGGTAACGAAACTAAAAAAACGCAATTTTGACTTGAGTGCTGGTTAAAAATTAAATAAACTTTTGAAAATAAGCAATGATAGAAATAACATTTTGGACTGCCACAGTGTCATTTTTGGCAATGTGAATTTAAGATTTAAATAATGATTGGATAACCAAAGCAGAAACATATCAGCAATCACGTATTAAACTGCTTGATATACGAGTAGTAATAGCAGAGTATAAAATTTGCACGAAAAAATTAATTGTTTACAAAATGATTATCAAAATTCATGTGTTTACGAGGTGTGTTCAAAAGTATCGCGAATTTTGAATTTTCGCGGGTTACGTATATTCGAATTTCGAATTTTTTGTGGCGTTATGTTGGTACTCATGTCTCTCACTTATGCCGACAAGCTCGGCCATTTTGAATGTTCATTTAATTGTTGACAGCTGCTTTGCTTGCACGTGTTTTGGATCGTCTTCGATTTTTACCTATTCAAAAAAATGGATCAAAGAACCTGTATCAAATTTTGTGTGAAAAACGAAATTAAGTGCGCGGATGCATTCCGAATGTTGACTGTGGCATACGGAGAAGCTACCTTGGACCGAAGCAACGTTTATCGGTGGTACAAAATGTTCTCAGAAGGCCGAGAAGATGTGAACGACGAAGAGCGTGCCGGACGCCCGAGCACTTCAACAACAGACGAAAAAATTAATGAAGTGGAGAAAATGGTATTGGCCAATCGTCGAATCACCGTTAGAGAAGTTGCTGAGGACCTAAACATATCGATTGGCTCGTGCCATTCGATTTTTATCAATGATTTGGGCATGAGACGGGTCGCCGCGAAATTCGTACCAAAATTGCTCAATTGTGACCAAAAACAGCATCGCATGAACATTGCTAATGAGATGTTAAACTCTGTCCGCGACGACCCAAATTTGCTCCAGAGGGTCATAACTGGTGACGAATCGTGGGTTTATGGTTATGACGTGGAAACCAAAGCTCAATCATCTCAATGGAAGCTGCCGCACGAACCAAGACCGAAAAAAGCGCGCCAAGTTCGATCGAATGTGAAAGTTTTGCTGACAGTTTTCTTTGATTGCAGGGGCGTGGTGCATCATGAGTTCTTGCCACAGGGAAGAACGGTCAATAAGGAATATTACCTGCAAGTTATGCGCAATTTGCGCGAAGCAATCCGCCAGAAACGCCCGGATTTGTGGAAGAACAAAAATTGGCTTTTGCACCACGATAACGCCCCTGCTCACACATCGTTGCTTGTGCGCGACTTTTTGGCCAAAAACAACACACTAATGATGCCGCAGCCACCGTTTTCCCCAGATCTGGCCCCCTGTGACTTTTTCTTGTTCCTTTAACTAAAGAGGCCCATGAAAGGACGACGTTACTCTTCTCTTGACGAGATAAAGACGGCATCGAAGGAGGAGCTGAACAAGATAAAAAAAAATGATTTTTTGAAGTGCTTCGAAGATTGGAAAAACCGTTGGCACAAGTGTATAATATCTCATGGGGATCACTTTGAAGGGGACAAAATAGATATTCATGAATAAATAAATAATTTTTGAAAAAACACAAAATTCGCGATACTTTTTGAACACACCTCGTATGTTTTAATTAAAAAAGTCGAAGATCTGACAGAGTATCAAAATATAACCATCTAAATTATAACTCCAGATTTTAATGTGTAATCTCAACAAGGGACTCGATCTCGATACCTTAAGATTTGTAACCAAATAAGCTAAATACTACTACTGATGTACGACTACAGACATGAGGTCCTGGGTTCGAGTTCCGGGTCGGGCCAATTCAAAAATCAATATTGAGTTCTCTATTAAGATTTTTTCAATATTTGCTCCAAGTTGGGAAGTTGGGTGTGCTCTACCCCCGTGCCTCGGAGAGCACGTTAAACCGTCGGTCCTGCGCCTGATCTCTCTCCTGTCGTGTCAGATTGCCGTCACACCGGACTATGAGAGTGAAGGAATAGAGAATGCACTTGTGTACTATGCCTTTCAATCTACAGTGGAGCAGCGTGGTGCGTCTATGCTCTAAAAACCCTAGCACCTCGGAACGAGGAGGCCTGTGCCTAACAGTGGGACGTTAATGGGCTGCTACTTACTTTTTACTATGCTAACTACTGACTGCCTCATTGGTTTAGTGGTTAGCATGTTGGGCTACAGACATAAGAATCTGGGTTCGAGTCCCTGGTCGGCAAATTCAAAAATCAATAATTAGTTTTTTCTCAATATTTTCCCGATGTTGGGAAGTTAACGGTGTGCTCCACCCCCGTGCCTCGGAGAACACATAAAGCCGTTGGTCCTGCGCCTGATCTCTCTCCGGTTGTGTCGAATGGCCGTCACATCGGATTATGAAAGTGAAGGAATAGAGGGTGCACTTGTGTACTCTGCTTACTAACCCCCAGTAAAGCAGCATAGTAGTTCTATGCTCTAATAACCCTCTCTCCTATGAGTCAGGAGGCCGTGGGTCGGTAATGGGCTGCTACTTAAGCTAGCTACTGTAATCTTCATTCTACTCGATTCTTCAATAACGTAGCTTTTTTTGTTGATCTATGTGCAAACACTGGTGTTTCGCAAAAACATTGGGGTTAAAATTCTTAATAATTTAATATAATAGTTTATTATGTTTTGTATGCTTCTACCAATGATTGCTAGGTCCTAGCTTGATTAAAAAGGTAAGCAATTTTGAATACTACTAGAATAAAATCGCATTCATACCGATTATAATATGACCTTTAAACTTTCCTATGTATTATGTAATATATGAGATGCGTTATTGATTAAATAAGTCTGCTATAGGAGACGAAAAAATTAAGGAATTCCATTTTAATAGTTGCAATAGTATGTCACAAAATTTGCCCACTAGAAGAGACCCTTAATTTTTTAGTCTTTATAGTCGAACAGTTCTAATGTTTCCTTCTAATAATTAAAAAAACCGTTATAATGTCAAATTTCGCGGCAAAGTAATTTGGATTGGTCGAACAAATGCCAGTAACTCATGTTGATCTTTTAAGATTTATTATCTCAAGCTCAACAAAATCCGCATTCCATTCCTATACAGTTACTTGTAACGTTCCTCGAATCTTAATACTACTCGATATAAGGAAAACGAAAGTAAAACAAAACGCAGGGATAACATCTATACATATAGTAATTACAAGTCGAAGGTTTGAAATATTATTATGTAACAAGAAGCTCAGATAAATTCCTGTGATGTCAATGTATGGCACTCTTGAATGGTTTGCTTCAGGCGTGTTCATTTTCTGCCAACCGAGATATATGTTAAAAATTTCAAGAACTACAGGGTAAAATATTGGGTTATATTATTCTTTTAAAAAAAGAGTTACCGACTGAATTTTTCGTAGGCGTTTTTCAGGACAAGGCGGGTTCCTACCCTTGTAACTTTAGATTCTAAGTCGTTCTCCAATATCATCACTCGTACATTGAAATTATTGTGCGGATGAACCTGTATTTGACGAAAATAGTTGAAAGTCAATCAAAGAATGAAAGGCGGTAACCTAATAGCAGATACTTTTTATGCTTTATACACATAATAGTACCGGAATATAATTTTTTGACTTGGTGGCATGTCTTTGTTAGTGCTGTGGTAACTAGCCATGGCCAAAACCTTCCACCAGTCCAAAAACAAAGCAATCTACCTTGTTGTAAAAATATATATTTTAGAACATCATTTATGAAAGTATAAAATATGTTAGTTTACAAATAAATAAAATATAATCAAATAAATGAAAATATTTTAAGCAAATAAGTGACAAGAATGCCTAAAATACATTACTCCTTATATTGTGCTTCCACATGGCTCTGCTAAAATTTATTCATAGGACGATTTTCTAGCAAAACAATACTCACTAGCGAAAGGGAGTGGAGGGCATCCTTTTGCGAATCTGTTATTTCGCTGAAGGAGGCACATGAGAGGCAGAAGGGGGACTCTATAGACGCTCCTCTTCTCCAGCGCAGGAGGTTGGGAGGTAGGAAGCGTAGATTTGCGCTTTTCCTACCCTCTTCCTAAGTTTCATCCGTCATCCCGGAGTACCAGGGTAGATTGCGTCAACCGATCCTCTGGTGCTCCATTAAAGGATGGGCAGGGTATCGCTGGGTTTTATTGGGTATTCTGGCTTACCGTCAGTGAGTCCCACACTCCTGTTTAGATTAGGTCTAAACGGGGTACGTGATGGCATTTCCCAGCTTGAAAACAAAGGGGCTATCTATAATTCCTTTAGTATTGTAGACATCCATGGTTGACAGTAGTCACTAAAAATCAGATAATGTGCCTCCCTACCTCTTGAGTGATGCTAATAATGTTAAAAAGATAAAAATTTCAAGTTACTAAAATACATTCGACGCCGTTTTCTAAAAAGAGCCCAAAGAAAGCATAGTCGAGTATATCAATTTTTACTATTAGTTCAAACTCTCATCTTGTTTGAATTTTCATCTTTTATATAATCCTATTTTATCCAATCATGTTATAAAATATGAACGGTCTCATTGGTCTTGTGGTCAGCTACTTCGGCTATAAACATGAGGTCCGGGTTCGAGTGTTGGGTAGGAAGAATTCAAAAATCCAATTTGCCAGAATTTGGGAATCTGATCTTTCTCTGGTCGTGTCGGATTGCCGTCACATCGGATTATGAGAGTAAAGGAATAGAGAGTGCACTTGTGTTAGCGCATACACTTGTTTACTATGCCTGTCAACCGCAGTGGAGCAGTGTGGTGGGTCTATGCTCTAAAAACCCTCTGCCCTATGATAGAGGATGGCTGTGCCCAGCAGTGAGACGCTAATGTACTTTATTGATAGTTGATGTTTTGCTCTTAATATTAGTTTATGTAAAAGTTTTAAAGGTTTCTTTCAAGTTTATGAAGTTGATGTTAGGCGGCATAGGAATTTACTTTATTTTTTGTATTGGTTATCATCATTACAATTTTATTTGAGTGATAGAGAAAGTCATTCACTCCCAAGGTTTTTTATCGTAACTCTTCAAATAATAGTAAAGCTTTGATATAAATTATTAAGTGTTATCTTCAAGAGGTCTTCTGGAAGATTATTATTCAAACGTAAGATTAGTAGTTAATATTTAGTAGTCGTTTATATATTATAGTGGAATGTACGTATCTACTTAATAATAGATTAACTTGTAATCGTTTTTCGAGGGCAATTACAAAACTACCAGGTCTTTGTAACAATTAATTACTAACGGTAATCTTATATCCGATTAGCAACCGGTTATTTGAGGTAGTAGATATATATTTTGATTACCTAGACGCAGACTTGTCGTCCTTGTAAGTTATATTAATGTAGTCAGGCGTCTAGGAATCATTGGTCGTGACCTTATATTTACGATCATTTGCGTAGTTTTATAAAAAGTTATTTAATAGTTTGCTGATTACACTTGTATAAACCATATGACAAATTCTTACAAGTTCTTATGTCTACAATGTTCTATAGTTTTACAGTTATAATATTCTTGGATTCACTTAAACAAACACAAAACATTTCAGTAACATATTTTTCATACTTGTAGTGGCTCTTTATGTTTATACATCTACTTCAAATAATTGAAGTTAATTAATTAATAAGATACTTTTATATTCATCTGCTCTCCAATTTTTTTATTAACTTGTAGATGATGCTTAAAAGTAATATAATTTTTATTTTAATATGACTGAATTAATTTTAATATTGCGAAAAATCGTACAGGGTATTGAAAGCTTACCTAAAAGGTTTAAAGGGTCTGTCTATGAAATTACTTAAAAATTTTGTTGAACTGCAACTTCTTTAAGCGCATAAAGGTAAAATTTTTAGGGATGAAACGCGTGATCAGCGTCACGAAAATTTGCAGCGTTTTTCATGCTTATTCGTTTGAAAGTTAGGTAGATTTAATATTTACAAATAACGTGTGCCATTTTAATTTGCCACTCGTCAGTTAATAATTTAATATACTATTTTTCATAAATTTTCTCTTCTAAATTTTAAATTCAAAAACAAAATTTAATTATTAATTTCTAATATTGGAAGAAAAAATACGTGTCATTTTCATTTAAAGTTCGTCTTTTGAGATTCCTATATATATATTATTTGTATTAATTTTTGACACTTTAATGACAATTAAATTGCTAATATACCATACTTTATTCCTTTGTCTAAGTCTTGAAAATCTAAAGTTATAGATTTGTATAAATATAAACAAGACTTAAAAATTAGTTTGCGAAAGAAGTTTCACTTCTGACATGTGTATTTTCACTTTTTTTATATTTCCTGTTCTGCTATTACAGAACGAGTCAATATAGGCAAATTTGTTTAAATTTATGCAGAAATTACAGCTTGCAACTAGTAAAAAGTCAAAAGATGAGTTGGTTTGCCATTGGTCAGATATCTGTCTGGAGGTCAACCGAACTGGTCGGAATATGGTCAACCTTGACCTACCTTTTTAACTTATGGAACTTATGGGTCTATACACATGTATTAGGTAGACAATTTAATAAGACGCTTTGATATTTTGAAATTAGTCAGATCAGTTTAAAATCTTAATTTAAATGTTAGGTAGTTAGAACAGATATTCCGGATTCTATTCAGCTAGGTATAATTTATAAACGTTTTTGCAGCTTTCAATATTTCTGGTAACCACTATTTTGATAAAGCATCTCAAAAAGTTTTGTATCTTTGTGTTATTTTACCGGTAAAATGTAAATTTATTAGATTTTTTTGATACAACCTCAGTTTTGTGTCAGTTTCTATTATTGTCTAAGCATTTCTTTGTTAGTTGTTTTGCTATATTAGTTTTTTAAATTTTTTAATTTTAGTTTTTTAATTTTAGTTACCTCAATGTAATAACTGCCTCATTGGTCTAGTGGTTAGGATGTTCGACTATAAACATGAGGTCCTGGGTTCGAGTCCCGGATCGGGCCAATTCGGAATCGAGTATTGAGTTTTCTATTAAGATTTTCTCAATATTTGCCCGAAGTTCGGAAGTTAGCGGTGTGTTTCCACCCCCGTGCCTCGGAGAGCACGTTAAGCCATCGGTCCTGCGCCTGATCTCTCTCCGGTCGTATCGGATTCCCGTCACATCGGACTATGAGAGTGAAGGAATAGAGAGTGCACTTGTGTATTATGCCTGCCAATCCGCAGTGGATCAACGGGGCGGGTCTATGCTCTAAAACAACCCTCGCTCCTCGGAGTGAGGAGGCCTGTGCCTGTGTAATAAAAAATAAGGGGGCGTTAATGATCGTAGCCTCAAATTGGTAAACTAATTACATATAAAAATAATTAGGGTTTCTATGAGACAAATTATGTCGATTGGTTTTCATAATTTTTACTTTTGTGCTTAATATATTTATAAACAAATTGAAAAGCTACGAAAAGCACAACTATTTTTAAACAATATGTATTTTTAAAGTAAAATGTGGTAGTGATGAGAGCATTGAGAAGTATGAGTGGGTTGAAATTGAGTGACAAAGTAAGAAATAGTGTGATAAGAGAACGTTGTGGTATAAAAGAAGATGTAATGACTAAAACTGAGAAAGGTATGCTTAGATGGTTTGGGCATGTAGAGAGAATGAATAAATGGAGGCTGACAAAAAGGATTTATGAGTCAAGAGCGAAAGTTGGAAGGGGAAGACCAAGGTGAACGTTCCAGGACCAAATCCAGAACATTTAAATAAGGGCCAGGTCGAGAGTCCTCCAAACCGACGAAATTGTATGAAATGTTTAATGAGAATGAATGAAGCGGAGGAGATATGCAAGGATCGTGGCAAGTGGAAGAACGTGGTCTCTGCCTACTCTTATGGGTATGAGGCGTGATGCTATGTATGTATGTATATTTAGAAATAATATTACTCCTCCCGTCAGCGTTGTCAACAACGAAAGTGAAGCGTAATTATTGTAATATAAATTATTATTTCTTATTATATTTCTAATTTTGCGAGAATATGTAACAATTATAAATATTGTCTTCACCTGATTGTGCAATAAAATTACAATTGCAAATATTTTTAATATGATACGGTAACCTGAGAAATGCGTTGTAAGCAAATGCTTAGTCGTAAGAATGACCGGAAGAATGGCGTTATTTTTACATTAAAACAGTATAAATGAAATCATAAACATATAATATACAGACTACCATCTAACCGGAATTCTTTACTTTGCGATGCGAACGACTCGAGTGAACTTTTGACAAAGTATTCAATTTAAAATGCAAGTCAATGCCCCTATATAAGTCGAAATACATTATAAGGCCAAGCATTCAATCGGGTCATTAAAATATCCAGCTATTGCAAGATACGCAATAACGACCAAATATTTCATATGAACCAATCGAGTACAATTCTTGTGTACGTTGGGGCCGAATACCACAAACTGTCCGAGTTTTAATCATTCAACGGTCTGGAGGTCAACGAAACTGGTTCACCCTTTTGCCTGAAGCCCTGACCTACCTTTCCAAGTTATGGTGTAACGTGAAACAAAACAAACATTTCTTTTATACAGTTGCACTTAAAACAAGAACTCGTATTTGTGTCGGTCCCTACCCTGAACTGTTTTTAAATTATCACACTGGAACCTATTGACAAAAAAAGACTTCGTAAAGAGAACATGAGATCCATGAGCCTAATAGATAGACACGTGGATTGTCTTTAAGGGTCACGGGTTTGAATATCATTAGGCATTTTAGTGAAAGAAAAAATCGTAAGGAATTCAGCATATTCTTTGAACGATTACAGGATTTGTGTAGCCTGCTAACCCGCAGGGCCACATCGTGGCTCTTCTATGTGGAAGTTAAGTATTAGTAGACTGCTATTTACAGAGATGACAAATATCAACAATTAGGACTTAAAATGTTACATTTCATGTTATAAACTTTCACAGGCTCCTATTGTCCACAAACTTTATTTTGGACAACAAAGAATTAACGTGTCAAACGTGTGGTTACTACATCTTGATTATACTGATACAGAAAAATTGTTGTAAAAAAGTAAGTAGCCGCCAATTAACGTCCCACTGCCTGGCACAGGCCTCCTCACTCATTGGAGAGAGGGTTTTTATAGTATAGACCAACCACGCTTATAGATTTAATTTTCTAGTAATAGNCGGATTGGCAGGCATAGTGCACAAGTGCACTCTTTATTCCTTCACTCTCATAGTCCGATGTGGCGGGAATCCGATAAAACCGGAGAGAGATCACGCGCAGGACCGACGGCTTAACGTGCTCTTCGAGGCACGGGGGTGGGTCACACCGCCAACTACCCAACTTCGAGCAAATATTGAGAAAATTTTAAATAGAAAACTCAATATTGATTTTTGAATTGGCCCGACCCAAATCTCGAACCCAGGACCTCATGTTTGTAGTCGAACATGCTAACCACTAGATTTAATAGGTAAATGCAAGACATTACACATAACACACTTCTGTTGTTTACACACACACACACACACACACAACACACACACACACACACACACACACACACACACACAAATATATATATATATACATATTTACACATATACATACAAATACAACTGCTTGTTTTGTATTATTCTTTTATAGATTTAATTTTCTAGTAATAGTCTAATGTCATTTCTATACATTTTGTGGAGGGCACTGTCGCCTAAAATACAGGTGTTTACCTGGTTTAGAGGCATGTTTAATCATAATTTTTTTATCTATGATAGGTCTTCGCTTGATCTCAATCAAGCCTGATGGAAAGCTATAATGAAGTCAAAGATTATACGCGCTCGCCTAAAAGGTACCTATTCACCCTGGTCTTAAAAAGGTTTGGGTTGTAGGATTGAGGAAACACAGAACAAGGCAGAGTATTTATTATTCTACAGTTTTGGCAGTAGTGATCAGGAAAGAAGTTTCGAACCGTTTTGTGCGGATCGGTGGGATATCTATAACGTATAAGTGGAAATCCTGAAGTCGACGGGAGGTGCGATGGTAAAAGGGTGATGTTGGTATCGCGCCATGTAGTTCCTGAGAACATTCCCCGAAAAATATACTATAAAAGACAGACAAGCATTATTTGTACTCTTAGACTATAAGGTTCATTTACTTGTATTTATTTGAACTATGTATATGTTTATTAAAAAAAAATTATATTTTAATTATTATAATTAAATGTGTAAATCTTTTACACATTTAATTGTTTCTTCTATATATATATAATCTTCTATAAATATAATATAATCTTTTTTGTTTAAGACTTTTATGAAAAAAGTTTCACATCAAGCGATTCATAAAAATTATATACTTGCTTAAATTCCAAATATCGTAGAATTCCAAATAATGTTTTAAATATAAAGTTAGCCTAAGTTACCTCGTAACATAAACTATATTTAGTTATTTTGGAAATTACTCGAACTAATACACTAAAAAAGGATGTGCTTAAGACACTCGACAGAAGGAAAAACTTCATTAAGGGATAATAATAAGATTTTTTTGCTCCATATTCATAAATTAATAACAGTTACAATATTAATAATTATAATTAAAGTGCCCAGTGCGCATAAAGAAGATTTCCCTTCGGAGTTACAGACACAATTCAGTTTTACTTATTAATATGGATACATTCTTAATATAGTTTCTGATTTATTGTTTTAATATTAGGAGGGGCAAGTTTTACTCAGTTTGTACCTACGTTTGTTAGTCGACAAGTTGTCTGGAGGTCAACGAAACTAGTTCACCCTTTGTTCATAACCCTGACCTATCTCGCGAATGTGGGGCCCAGTTTACCAGGTAATGGACATTTCCGTATAGAGTTTTTTGTGTATAGGTGGGTTGACTGAAGTCTCTTCTAATTGTTAGTGACGGTTCGCGCTGTAATTTAATAAGGGATAAAGCTCTAATTATCATTTTTACTAACTCGAAACGTATAGTTTGCTTGGCGATAAGTTTTCGGTGCCTTGGCATATTATATCCGTATCAATTCATAACCGAACAATCTTGTAAGTACTGACTTCGCTAGTATTGGTCCTATATTCATTTCCCAGTAGGACAGGTTTAGGAAAGTATGTATTCTAATTTGTCTGAGTCAGGACTGGTGGGAGAATTTGGCCATGACTAGTTACTATCCTAGCAGTAAAGTTTCGCCACCAAACAAAAGAAATGCGTTCCAGTGAATGTGTTGGCTATCTAGAAATCATAAGAGGTAAATTACCTCTTACGAGGTAAGCGAACTTCCATCTTAGACTGTATCATTATTAAGTAAAATATAAGTTAAGTTAGTGAACTATATTATCAATACCTACATAAACACTATTTCTTACCAGGTTATCTAAATATATAAAAAAGATATACAGGTATCTATTGACTCCTCACGATATATCTGAAACCATAAAGCGTAGAGACTTGAAATTTGGTAGGAATATTCCTTTTGCCAAGTAGAGGTCAGCTAAGAACGGATTTTACGAAATTTCACCGGCAAGGGGGTTTGCGGGGGTGTTAATAAAAAAAAAATCAAACTTTACCATTAAAAAACTTCACACGTACAAACNCGAACTTCCATCTTAGACTGTATCATTATTAAGTAAAATATAAGTTAAGTTAGTGAACTATATCATCAGTACCTACATAAACACTATTTCTTACCAGGTTATCTATATATATAAAAGAGATATACATGTATCTATTGGCTCATCACGATATATCTGAAACCAGAAAGCGTAGAGACTTGAAATTTGGTAGGAATGTTCCTTTTGCCGATTGGAGGACAGCTAAGCGGGGATTTTACGAAATTCCACACGCAAGGGGGGATGCGGGGGTGTTAATTAAAAAAATTCAAACTTTACCATTAAAAACTTCACATGTACAAACTATGTCTTTTACGGCACGTAAAACTTGGTCAGAAGTTTTTTTGACTTATTGTAATCTATAAAAAGTAATTTTTTGGAAATTCCACCGTCAAAGGGCAGTGCGGGTATGTTTCTTATTTGTAAAACAATTTGCCTAAAAAATTAAAATGCTACCAAAAAAACATTCCAAGCAGACGAAGTCGCGGGTTCAGCTAGTTAAATATAAAAGAGTGATTTGTATGTGACGCAGCCTTAAAAATTTTATTCCCATCGAGATAAATGTCAAAATATCGCTAGATAACACCATCGTTAACCGATAATGCTAAAATTCCCATACCCATGCCCGCAGGAAGGTTGTGGTGGTATCGCGGTAGTAGCTTCCGCGATGATAATTTCTTACTCGTTGTTTTCATAATTGTTCCACTAATAGCTTTTATGTGGGTTATTACATTTATGCGGTCTGCATAGCTTATTTACTTTTATTAAGCCTGTGTGTTAATGTGGCTTGACATCGAATTTCACGCCTATATTTCTATGTCCACCCTTTTCAATAATAGTTTATATTATTAAATGTAATTTTTGCTTCCAATAGCGATTCAATTTCATTCTAAATACTGTTCTCGCAAAATAAATTTTGTAAAGGTCTAAATACTTGGAAATACCTTAAAATTATTAAGGTTAACTTTTAGTGGAATACTTCGTCCGTGGCTTATTTAGTACTTGACTAAAGAAATTTATAACGCAATGGTACGAGTACTAATTTTGGTTTGATTCTTGGCAGGACAAATTTAGAAAATCTCTTCTAATTTATCTGGTAACTGTAAGGAAGCTACTGGAGGTAGTAGGGGAAGGGTCTGAACTAGAATTGTTACTACCCTTGCAGCCAAGTAAATAGTTCTGCTACAATGTTGTATAAGGTAAGATGAGAAGTAAATGACTTATAAGATTGGCGGGATATTTTATACTGTATCATTACTTACTATTAGGGAAGATGATAGTCAAATCAAGAACAATGAAAAAGCTGGCATTTACCAGCTATATTATAATTAAAAGATCAATTATATGAGCTAGATATTTCACAAAAGTCTAGTATAGGAACTCGGCCTTGGCTAGTTACATGAGATTTATCTAAATTACCATAGACAACACCTTTATAAAATCTTGTAATAAATAACACCCATGTCGTAATTAATAAAAATTCCTTTATAGTTGCGACAGTTTTCGTATTAATAATATATTAAGAGATGTTTCGAAACACAGTTATACTGCATAATGGTCACAGTTTAAATTAATTGATTAATTGCCTATGTGGTTAAGTACCATAGTTGCGTCATCCATTTGTGAGCTTTCGATATCGAGCTAATTAGTTATAGATATGTTAAATGTCACATTGCGCATAATGAATAGTAAATATCACAGCAATTGCTTTACAACGGAAATGACTTTTCAACAGTACGTTTAAGGTAGACATATCAAAAAGGTACTTTTGATCGCTAGTTTTTTTCAACATATGGATGTCCATACGACTTACGTCTCTCCCAATTTTCTCTAGAAGTCCTGTTGCGTATGTACGATGTATATAGTACGTACGATAAGTATAATACCTACGTGCCCTATTTGAAAAAGGCTTTTGCCAATCGTAGTTCAAAAGCTCACAGTTTAGTATTGAAGTTTATAACTACCACGGTGCTCCAATAAGATTTGGCAGTCTTCACATACTAGTTGTATTGCTTTCGGGATATGTACGATATTAACTGTTTTCTCACGTATTTTCTCTCCACAAGCAACATAATAATTAACTTTTTAAAAAGAGGATTACTTTGTAAATTACTGCTACGACAAGAAATTACGAATGTTTTGTCTAATACAGAAAAATTAACTCGTGTTACCGTGTTTGTTATCGAATTAATCCGAAATGGCTTGACTGATTTCTATGAATTCCTTAGAATATATGGTCTAAGAATAGTCCGTAAAATGTATTTCATTTTCCTACTCTAATCCCCTAATTTTTTCGCGATAGGAGCAAATGTATGAATTTACAATCTTATAAATGGTTTACATATTTTTAATAACATATATTTTTAATAACTAGCCAATGGGCCAAATAACAAAATATAAGTTATCGTAAAGTATACTAAATAGATATATAGTTTATATATAATTAAAATAATGTTATTATATTATATATATATATATATATATATATATATATATATTTAGTTCTTTTCATTCACAGAAGTATAACGAAAGTGAACGAATCAACTGATCAAACACTTCTTACACAAATTCATCCAAATTTACGGCGTGCCTTTGCTATTGTACTGAATAATTTCTCTAAGCTAATATTTCTAAAAATCAGAAATAAAATAATGCTACGCTCCAATTTAGACAAAAATCTCATTATACTCTTTATATTATGTCTTAATTATCCAAAGTTCCGAGATATACTAGTTAAGCAAATATACACACCGGCATATCAAGCGGAACATAAAAAAAAATAAAGGTTTGATATCATTATCATAACCTTAAATGACACTGATATCAAATATTTTTTTACGTTTCGTTATCCTAACTTAGTGATTGTATACATTTTCGCATTGCCTTTCATTGCATGAAACCGATTCGAGACACATTGGTTAGATGATTTCAATGTCCATAAGAAACAATGATAGAAACATTTTTTGTGTATTATATAAACATGACATGTAAGTATGTGACGTAATCTACAATAATGCATATTTTAACAAGGCCTACTCGATTTGCATGTCGATTAGGAATCTCGGTTAAGCAGATACATATTATTTTTGTGTGTAATTTATTTGATGATAATCCAATCAGGCGAGAAAGTACGAGCGCCCACTGACCGCCTACGAGCTTCGTTGCGCCCCAAAAAGCATATAACACTTATCTTAAGCGGATTTTAATAAAGCGTACCTTAAAATAGTGAAACTTGTAATAGAAACAATGATTTTAATTTTTTTAATTGTCGATAATGATATAAGGCTACACAGACCTAATTGAAATGAAACTTGATCAATAATAAGAATAATAGAGAGAATACACTTTATTGTACATCACAAACAATAAATAAAATATATCCAATAACTTAATCGTAGGGTACTCAATTTCGTCCGATAACCCTCAGTACCTGAAGACAAAGCTCCTCGAGCAGTGGGAGTTGCCAGTGACCTACGGCTCCGAAACGTGGTCGCTGATTATTGGTCTCATATGAAAGCTCAGAGTTTCTCAGCGTGCGATGGAGAGGGCTATGCTCGTAATTTCTCTACGTGATCAAATCAGAAATGAGGAGATCCGTAGCAGAACCAAAGTCACCGACATAGCGCTACGAATCGCGAACCTGAAGTGGCAATGGGCCGGGCTCATAGTCCGACGGACCGATGGACTTTGGATATATATTACAATATATATAGTCGTTTAAGTGGAAGTGGAGGTAGTGGTAATGAAGAGAAAATCTAGTTTAAATTAAAATACTATAAAATTTCGACTGCATTACTTTTTTCGGATAAACAGGTTTGACGACTTTCTAATTATATTTATAAAAAAACATGCTCCATCGTGAGTACAAATACTTGCGGTTTTTAAATAGTATTCCAAAGCTTTAATTTTTTTTACAGAGTGAGTCTACTTAAAAGGCATTGCGAAATAAAAATGTCCTTTACAAGCCGCCCCTCTCAAAAACCATTTGAAAGTGTTGTAACTTTTTAAAAGTGTCGTGTAGCCATGCTCCAAGATGTCTCCAAAAGGCTCGAACGTGCCCCATTAGCCCGAGTCCCTACTCATGTTAAGGAAAAATAAAAGAGGAGTAAGACACGCGATTAGTATTTCGTACCACGCGTCACCAATCATATCGGGGAATTTCATTTCCTCTGTTGTTGGGTACAATGTACTTTAAGTAAAACAGTAAGGAATTATTTTGAGGCAACGACATAGAGAGAGAAATACACCTTATTCTACACCACAAAGCTGGAGATAGCTAAAACTCGCGCTCAAAGATTCCGTTACATGCATACATACAGCCCAAGCTAATAAAAGCGTTTTAATAATGACACAATCAATTCATTATTTATCATGATCAAAATAATGTTTTTGAATTCGATATATATAAAAAAGATAAAACTGCGTGCGAACAATGTACACTTGTCAGAAGTGAAACTTCTTTGGAAAATTAATTTTTAAGTCTTGTTTATATTTATACAAAGCTAAAACTTTACATTACTGAGACTTAAGGGGGGAGAAAAAGGAAGATATCATAGGAATTTAATTAATTTAATTGTCATTAATAATTTATTGAAATCTCAAATGACTAATTGTAAATAAAAAATGCGAGGTGTTTTTTGTCAATATTAGAATTTTGTTTTTGAATTTATGAAATTTAGAAAATAGAATTTATGAAATATTTTTATTTTATGAAAATGAAATTAAACTATTAAATGACGAGTGGAAAAAAAATTCCACTTGTTATTTGTAAATATTAAGACTACCTAATCTTCAAACGAATTAGCATAAAAAACGCTGCACAACTTCGTGGCGCTAATCACACGTTTCACCCGTTAAAATTTTACCCTCATAGATACCTGAGATAATTACAACAAATGTGGTTATACACACATACATACATACATCACGCCTCATTCCCATAGGGGTAGGCAGAGACAACATCCTTCCACTTGCCACGATCCTTGCATATCTCCTTCGCTTCTTTCAATCTCATTAAACCTTTCATACAAGTTCGTCGGTTTAGAGTACTCTTGACCTGGCCGTTATTTAAAATGTCCTGGATTTGGTCCAGGAACGTTCGCCTCGGTCTTCCCCTTCCAACTTTCGCATTCACTCTTGACTCATAAATCCTTTTTGTCAGTCTCCTTTCATTCATTCTCTCTACATGCCCAAACCATCTAAGCATACCTTTCTCAATTTTAGTCACTACGTCTTCTTTTATACCACAACGTTCTCTTATCACACTATTTCTTACTCTGTCACTCAGTTTTAATCCACTCATGCTTCTCAACGCTCTCATCTCTACCGCATTTATTTTACTTTTGTGATTCTTCTGCCATACCCAACTTTCACTACCATACATAAGTGTTGGCACCAACACTCCAGCATGCACTGCCAGTCTAGCCCTTTGAGACACCATCTGGCTATTCATAAAAGCATGCAGAGCACCATTTACCATATTCCCTGCATTCACTCTCCTTTCGATATCACTTTCACATGTTCCATCTTTTGTAAATTTAGATCCCAAGTATACAAATTCTTTCACCTCTTCCACTTGTTCCCCATCTATCAAAATATTGCCATTCATCATAGATTCATCTCGTTCAAAAAGCATAACTTTCGTTTTGTTTACATTCACTTTCATTCCTTTCCCTTTCAAAGCTTCATTCATAATATTTAGCATCTCCTGAAGCTCGTTAGCGGATGACGCAAGTATTACTTGATCATCAGCGTAGAGTAAACATTTGATGAGTAATTCATTCATTCTTAACCCATACATACTTTCTTTTAAATCTGTCAAACATTTATCCATGAAAAGGTTGAACAGCCATGGTGACGCAACACATCCCTGTCGAACACCTCTTTCGACAGGAAACCACTCCGTGTACGCTCCGTTTATTCTGACACAGGCACTAGAACCCTCATAGAGAGACTTCAATGCTTGGATCAGACAACCGCTCACCCCATACGTAGATAACGTTGACCACAGCTCATTCCTCACCACTCGATCATAGGCCTTTTCTAAATCTACGAACGCGCAATAAACTTTTTGGTGTTTAGCCAAACATTTTTCAGTTATGCACCGTAAAGAAAAGACCTGATCCGTACATCCCATTCCTCTTCTAAATCCCGCTTGCACGTCCCATATTTTCTCATCAGTTTCATTAATCACCCTTTCAATTAATATCTTTGCATACAATTTGCCGACGACACTAAGAAGGCTGATACCGCGGTAATTTTTGCACTCCTGCTGTGACCCTTTTCCTTTATATAGAGGGACAATTACGGCCTTGCTCCAATCTCTTGGGACTTGACCTTTCTCCCAGCATATATTGAAAAGGCAGTACAGCTGAGCTACCACAATCCCGCGGCCAGCCTTCAGCATCTCGACTGACACTCTGTCATACCCAGCAGCCTTACCTGATTTCATACCTTTTATCGCTTTCATGATGTCATCCATACTAATCTCGCTATCACTTGTCTTACATTCATTGCTATCCGCAGAGGCCATATTTACCTCTGCTTCATTTCTTTCAAACAAACTTTCAAAATGATCCTTCCATCTCTTCAATATCCATTCTTCTCCTTTTATTAAACTTCCATCTAAACTTCTGATTTTACAAAGCTCCGAGGAAGTAGATCTCCCTCGGGCAAATTGTATTGATTTCCAGAAAAACTTTTTGTTTGACTGAAAATCATCAGAAAGTCTCCTATCATACATATCACTGTATTCTTCTTTTTTCTTTCTTACAGCTTCTTTAAGTGTAAGATTATCAAGGAAAAATTTTTATTCGGACAGACAAGAGACGTCTTGTTATAAAACGCCAACCTGATGAATAATGAGCTTGTTATAAATACATTTTGTGAATAAACAAAGTATATAATTTTGGGTGTCCCTATTAAAAGCTCATTGTTATCTCTCGCCATTAGATGTGTTCAAATATGCTCGTTAGAATTAGTCACACCTTGTAAATACAAGCTCCCAAATAAAGCTGGAGTCACATACGTTGTTTTTCATATAATTATCCACAAACTAAAAGTTTGCTTTATTCTCGTTTAAGAGAAGTCGCGGCTTCGAATCCAAAGCAAGTTTTACCAATATAATCGATATAAAAAGAAACTTACGTCCTTGATATTTTATTTCAATCCATTACTGCGTTTTTTGGTGAAAGTAAAACATCGTAAGGTGCATATCCTGGTAGTAATTCTGGAGTATTTGTAGCCAGCTAACCGCAATAGACTAGCGTGGTGGGTCTATGCTCTAAAAACCCTCTCTCATATGACTTACAAGGCCTGTGTCCAGCAGTACGTTAATATGCTGCTATTTACGATTTTCATTGTAAAAAAAAAAGTAAGAATTTTTATAGTTTTTACGATTTTTATGTTTATAGATAACCTTTATACACTGTTTTAGAAACTTGTCGATGTATATTTATAACTTATTCATTATCCTCATACGTACATTAACAGTTACTTATTATTTTTTTTAGGAATTTAATGAAAGCGTTATTTGTAACTTCGATTAGTAGTTTAAAAAAGTATATCTAAGGATTTTGAACCATGACTTTTTATATGAATAAAGGATCAATCATATAGTTCTGTATATTTAATCTGCTACAACGGAAGCTCTCCCAATTTCCTTGTAAGATTTTTTGTCCAAAAGTTAATGAAAAAAACACTACGAACTGCTAACGATGTGTAATTTCACATGTGGAGAACAATGTATTGTAAAATTAATAAGTAAACCGGTTTAAGGTGCATCCATTGGGTGTTATACATAGAAGATAAATAAAATATTATATATAATGTTGTTAAGTTATAAACCATGAATCGTAATACGGATACGTGTCATAAAGAGAAACATAATTACGTATGCATATGATAACAGTATTGGTGATATACGCAATAAACTTGTATGACCTTCCGCGTCATTTATTTCATACCTCTTAATAACCCATTATGTTTCTTACTTATGAAATATCCCAATGTTTTTATTTATATATATGTAAAAATGTAAGAAGCAGCCTCTTGGGATATATAAGACGTTCCCACTTCTCACTAATATGAGAGTTTGGAAGGAAGAAAGCATTTAGTAGCTCAATAAAATAATTTAAATAACATCAAAATGTTATTATATAAAAACGTTTTATCAGATAGTAGATTCCATCTTATCATATGTTAATTTTATATGAACCAGTTTACTGTCAAAATAAATACAAAAAGATTAGATGCCGGGTATTGACAACATATTTTTAAAGCTCACTCATAAGAGAAACGAAGGCGCACCGGGATTTAGTACTACAATTAATATTTGATGCCTGTCAAAACAATTTAAATAACTTAGAAAATATTGCATTAATAATGTATTATCTTTGTCTTATCAGTATTCTTTACCTTTTTATATAAACTGCAACCTAAGAAACTATCAAAAGGAAATCACTTCCTGTAATATATTTTTTTCCTATAGACAACTTTAATCTATCGATATCATGATTAAAATCTTCCAGCATTTATGAAATAAATGGAAAACTAAAAAGCATGCTTGTTTTTAAATACTTGTACATTATAATATTTCTTGCGCAGTTGACTATTGTCTATTTATGAATAGGTAACCGTGCCGAAATATAATTAGACATTATTAAAATTTATATACATATATTTTTCCTGATATATTTCCAACCTCATTATTACGAAAATGGGGAAATACAGGGGATATTGTGACCTAGGAGGAAATCGATATCACATACTATATTTTTAGTTTTACCGGTTTAAATTCGATAACAGTAATGAATTAGGTCGGGATATTCCTGCGGATTTCAACAAATTAATTACCTCATTTGTTTCTCGCGCCCACTGAAATATTGGAACTTCATAATTACGGACCGTCTGCATTATGAAAGGAATCTGTTAAAATACAAGTCAACATCGGTTGGATAGATTTAGAGTGCATATCAGACACTTGTAGAAACAACTTTTGTGATATATACTCGTACATATAAAATTGTCTCATTGATGTAGTGATTAGCATGTTCGATTACAGACATGACTTATTTAGGAAATTGTATTTTCTAGTTTATTTGAATCTGTACTGGTGGGAGGTTTCGGCCGGCTAGTAACCACCCTGTCACTAAAAACGTACCACTGAACAAAGAGATTTGTGTTCCGATACGATGCTGTCTAGAAGCCATAAAGGGGTATATCGCCTCTTACCAGATTAGCGTGCTTCCATCTTAGACTGTATCACCACGTAACATCAGGTGAGCACTCAAGCGCTAATCCATCAGCAATAAAAATATCGATATTGAGGTTTCTATTAAGATATTCTCAATATTTTCCCCGAAGTTGGGAAGTTGGCGGTGTGATACACCCCCGTGCCTCGGATAGTACGTTAAGCCGTCAGTCCTGCGCCCCATCTCTCTCCGGTCGGATCGGATTCCCGTCACATCGGACTATGAGAGTGAAGGAATAGAGAGTGCACTTGTGCACTATGCCTGCCAACCCGCAGTGGAGCAGCGTGTGGCTCTTAAAACCTTCTCTCATATAAGTGAGGAAGCCTGTGCCCAGCAATGGGACGTTAATGGGCTGCTATTTACCATACATGTATATATAAATAGCCGTTATAGAAGATAACTTTTTCGCACGAAGTTTTCTTTGTGACTGACACATTAAGTGTTTTAAGAGGGAAGCGCGCTAAAGTAGTAATAGGTATTTTACCTCTTATAGTTTCTACTTGGCATCGTATCGGAAGGCATTATATTTTGCTTGGCGGCATAGTTTTATTGGTAAGGCCACTTTAGATAAGGGCAAATTAGCCATGGCCGAAGCCTCGCATCAGTCGAAACTCAGACAAATTACTACTCCCCCTCGCCTTTTCCCGCTGTACGGGGTCGGTTTTACTTATAATGACTTTCTAGGCATTCCTTTTCAAAGCGTACTTTCCCTTTGTTTAAAATTGGCATATCGTTTTACGGCCGGTACCCAAACGCCAAGGCAAACTAAAACAGTTAATTTAAAAATAGTAATTTTCTAAATTCGATCTGCTAGGAATCAAATCCGCGATCCTTGGTAAAGAAACGAGTACTCGCACCATCGATTTAATAAATCGTAAATGTATTTATCACAGAAATAAAATACAAACATCTTGACATTATGCTACCAAACGTTAGACTCTTCGTGGAAGATTTATAACATTGTGGAAAAAATAATGATAATTTGGACCTTCTCATTCTCTTAATAGTTTCGGAATATAAAGTCAAAAACGCCACCATGTCAGTCCGTATACATGACCAAATCACAGCGTCTATCCAACTGCAATGTGGAGTGCGACGGGGAGATGTTATCTCCCCGAAGCTCTTTACTGCGGCGCTGGAAGACATTTTTAAGCTTTTAGAGTGGAAAGGACTAGGCATCAACATCAACGGCGAGTACATCACTCATCTACGGTTTCCCGATGACGTAGTCATTATGGCAGAGACTCTCAAAGATCTCAATACGATGTTTGAAGACCTCAGCAGAGTTTCTCAACAGGAAGGCCTGAAAATGAACATGGATAAGACGAAAATTATGTCTAATATCCATGTACCGCCACACCCAGTCATCGTGGAGAACTCAGCTCTCGAAATTGTTGACGAGTACAGATACCTGATACATATAGTCCATCTAGGTAGCTTATATAATTCCTTATAACATCTGCCAGCGACAGTCGTTATCAAAATCTGTCTTGCCGTTTTTGAGATTATTTATTTATTTCGAAATAAAAACAGTACAAATTGTGCTTAATAGATTAACTATAATATTTTTCTTACTTTTTCCTCTTTCATTTTTGTTTTATATTCCTAAAAGCTTGCTCTATATAACTACATAAAAGCTTTCTTATATTCTAAAAAGGAACATGAAAATAAATCAATATCAGAAAGTCTCGTATTGTATTGGCTATTAACTCTAAAGATATACATTTTGTAGCAAAATTCGTCTTAACGTAGGCTGGGCTAAACGAACAATATGTTTAGTGGCGTATATGTAAATTTAGGCAATTGAATTTTATATAACTCAAAAGGTACGATGCCTCAATGTTATTATTAATTATCTTATATAGAAATAGTTAATTGGTGTCCGACGATCGACTAGTGGGGTTATAACAAGTAAAGTATCAGCACCTTTACTTTTATATTTTAAATGTTTAATAAATTTGTGTTGTATCTTATCTATTGCATCGATGTATATTTTATTTTGTGGTTTCCAAATAGTGGAACCATATTTCAATGGTCGCAGCAATGAATTTTACAATAACATGAATGTGGAGTCACAGTCTTTACAAACTCTCATAATGAATCCAAGCATAGCCTTAGCAGTTATATATTTCACGTAATAACTAAAATACAGTTGATTATCAAGAATTCAAAACAAGCAGGACGACAACAAATTTGTTAGTTGGAATTTTTATTGTAATAATATGATACCATTAATCTTTAATTGAAATTACATACACTTCCTAATAATGCGAATTAAAAAAAAATTAAGGACTTAAAACTTTTTTATTACCTTACTTAAACTTATAAACATTTTGTCAATATAGAATTACAAAAAGACATATCAATCATAATTTACTATGAATTAATTCTTTCTAAATAAATCAATAATATCCTTGCGTTTAAAACTATCAAGTATTAAAATTAATGTAATACTTGATAGTTTTAAAGTTTTATTAAAAAAAAAATTGTTACATTTTTGTATTTATTAGTCTATTTATGAGACAATATATATGTTAATATAGTTATTTGTGTATAATGTGTATGTATTAGGATGTAACTATTTGTATGTATGTATATGAAAATACACCACCCACTATGTTCTGCTAAAACTACTCCTGTACCAAAGGTGGTCTGGTAGAGATCGCTACCAAGCGATAAGACCGCCTCTTGTACTCTGCCTTTTTGTTAATAGATATTTATAGGTACTTGTTTTCTTTTATAACACTGTGGTGTACAAAAAAGTAATAAAATAAAATGGTTGTTACATGTATTCAATAAGAAGTCATATAAATATATTTTTCAAAGTCAATTACTCAAAACTAAACTGTCATCAACCACAAGATTTAGAAAATCTATTTTAACTTGAACAAATGAATAGAAAAATGATTTATTAACGATTGAATATTTAAACAATAAATATTGGGTGAGTATGAACTAACAGTTGAAGTGGATATGTAAATGATACTTATTTGATATCCTAGTCTACTGTTTGTAAATCGAATAACATCCCTTTGATTGTTTGGAATTATTTCTGAAACAAGATACAATGTCTTTATACGAGTATTGCAATTTGACTACGTAAATAGCACAAAGTTAATTTTAAAGCTTTCTGTATACTCAGGATAATTTTTGCCTACCTTTTCATTATCATTATTTTATTTAGTATGTAAAATATTCTGCATGTAACATCGCTCATGCCTTTCTTGCCATAGTTATTATTCGAATTTTGTAAATGATTATAATCCCTTTATCTTTATCATTATTTATATTACAACTATTATGTAACAGAAATAGTAGTTGCTGTAAGAATGATACTATAAGAAGTATTTGTTAGCTATCGCTCGATATATCCGCGTATCTTGCCATTTTATAGTCTGGAAAATTATTTCAAATGTTACTTGGAGTTTTATGTCCTTGACATTAGATTTTAATGAAGTTCCAAATATTTATCCGAACAATAAGGAAAGAAACTTTTTATATAAATAGTCGCAATTATCCACTCATGTAACTAAAATTTAAGTGTCTGTTTATATTATCAAAGGAAGAACTTTTTACTATTAAAAAAAAAGAATGTCCTATTCTTTGATTCCGCTAATAAGTAGTATTCCGCATTGGCATAGGAAAGTCATATACTTTTAATTCCAAAATTGGAATGGAAAACGCTTCTCCCAGGTTTCAAACTAACACTAGATCACACTTTTTTACACATACATTTTTTACAAACTTTCTAAGATTGTGCATAACGATACCATTATAAATTACACAATCTAAAGTGCAATTTATTTTAATCAAGTAAATTCCGAACTTGCAATAGTTTTTAATTATTATATTATGTACATACTAATATTTTAACATAACAAATCTCTACAGATAATAAATGAAAAGGTTCCGTCATCTTGCGCCCGCTCTGTAAATATCATAATGTTAAATTAATATGTAAACAAATTACTCTTAACCAATGTATCCATAGCCTTATAAATCACACTGATAACATGAGTGTGTGCGTAAATGCCTCGTTCATTCATGTCTCTTCCCTTGCGTTATGTCGTATGACATCACTTGAACATTTAAAGAGGTTATGAATAACTTTGATACTAAAAATTGTCGTCCCCAATTCATTTATACGTGAAGTTATACAGATCGTCTGTTTATTTATTGGTTGGTTAAAAAAATAGATAGGTTACCCACGAATAAGAGAGGGAGATTGCAGTGGATGTGACCACACCGCCGGAGCTGGGCTACAAAGCAGCCCCTGTTTACCTAAGTCCTCTGTGAATCATTATGCGGAACACCAGGAAAAAATGGGAAAGTTGAATCCCCAGTACCTCATTCATGGATGCAGAAGGTGCCACTGGGCTTTAGTAGGTATTACGAGGCCTTCTTGCTCGCCGAGTCCCATAATTGATACGAATACAATACGAAACCATTCAACGGATATGCCACAAACCGGATTCTTTAGAAAGGCATTAATGCGAAATTGATTTTAGACCACTAAACTAACTCACTAACTTGTCACTTTAAAACTATACCGCTTGACATGAATTTTATCAAAATTTGGTGGTAAAGGGAGGGCAATTGAAAGGCACACTAAATTAATATAAAAAAATCGATATTAAAATAATTTTTAATTTGAATTTCGGCTTTTCCTTGTAAGTTTTGAATTTTTCATTGGGAAAAACTGGTATAAATAGAATGCCACGTCAACTACGCGGGAAAAGCTCATAATTTATTATTTTATTTTATTACATTTACAGTCAATATGTAACGAGCTGAATGTACATACGTAAATATATAGCGTGGGTGTTTGTGGGTTGTAATACAATAGGTGACATCACCGGAGGCTTTATAACACTTCAGTTCGTTATCTCGTTTTTTCCTGTTTTTGTCCTGAAAATTCTTATCGTAACCATTACGTTTTTCTGCTTTCAATATTTAGCAGAATTGTACTTTATACAATGACATTTTTCAGATAACAGACAGTCCAACATGATATCAAGTAAATACTTTAAAAGAAAATCATTTAAATTCTGAATACATATGTAATATATGTATTCAGAATTTTAATGATACGCTGTCGTACAAAACTCCATCATTTTTATTTATACATATGTGTATTATATCGTTCTGATGACTTTAACCTTTTGCTTGGTAAAGAGAGCTATACGTCTTTTTTTTATTTCACATTATTATTCAACACGACTTAAATGTATTAAAAATGTCATTAGGTCGAAGTATATGACAGCGAGCTGAATGACAAGTACCACGTGAAAATAATAAATTTGATTAAAAGTCGCATTAGTTTTGTCGTACGTTGTGTTCTCAGTGTAGTATCAAATGTTAGAGAGTGTACATATGAATTCTCACACTTGGGAAAATATTTTATAATGTTGCATCATTTTACGAATCTACGCCTACTGTTTTTGGAATTTTTTCTAAGAAATATTCAGTAATAGCAAAATGATCAACTGAGGTAATGAATCCTGTAACATTTGAGCCTTCATATATCGGTATCATATTTGAATAAAACTTTATAAGCAAGTAAGAGTAGATAAAAGGAGTTAGATATATTAGCGAGGAAAATTGCACAGCTAAATGAATTTTTGATTGATGTAGAAAACCATTAAGAGCAGCAGAGTTTCTCAACATGAACATGGATAAGACAAAGATAATGTCTAATATCCATGTACCTCCACACCCAGTCATCGTTAAGAACTCAGCTCTCGAAATTGTTGACGAGTACACATACCTGGGACATATAGTCCAGCAAGGTAGGTCCAATTTCGAGAAGAAGGTCAACCGCCGAATCCAACTTGGTTGGGCAGCGTTCGGGAAACTACGCCACATATTTTCGTCCGATATTCCTCAGCGCCTGAAGACCAAAGTGTTCGAATAGTGCGTGTTGCCAGTGATGACCTACGGTTCTGAGACATGGTCGCTGACTATGGGCCTCATNGTCGGGGGCCGAAGGTGCTGGAGTGGCGAACCTGCACCGGACGGCGCAGTGTATGCAGGCCCCCCAAAAGATGGACAGATGATATAAAGAGGGTCGCCGGTATCCGCTGGAGCCAGGCGGCGCAAGATCGGGCCTTGTGGACGTCATTACGTGAGACCTATATTCAGCAGTGGACGTCCGTCGGTTGGAGCGACGACGACGACGACGAACCATTAAGAAGAGAATTCTCTGTATGCTGATGGCATTTAGCACTATGCAGGTGACACCACCAGGCCCAGTTTGTCATGTATATATGAAGTCACGTCCGGATTTTTTTCAATTTTCAAAATGGTCTCTATAACACAAAATCAGACGTGTACAGGGTATAGATTTTTCAACCAGTGTATTGATTTATATTGAAACTACGTGTTTTTCCATTGACTTGATCGATGAAAGAATTCGCATTTTTGTCAATGACGATATTCATGTTATCGGAAACTCAATTATACAAAAACCAGTTTGACTTTATTTTAACATTCGATAAGAAAATGTATTCGATTATTTGTGTCATTGCAAAATATTCCTTATAAGAAACCTTTAAGGTTTAAGCTAAATAAACCGTGATAAATTTATATTAAACATATATATTTGAATGTAGTAGAACTCGAGTTTAAGTGTGTGTGGTCATAGTACAAAATCGTAGTGATAAGTGGGTGGCCTTGGCAGATATCTCTTATCTGCGAATTTCAAATGCCAGCCGAAGCCAGATTATGGGCGGAATTTGGTACAATTTTCACGAATTCGCAATCGCTTTGTAACTTGTAATGGACATTCTATAGAATTACTATAACTGTGGTCTAAATAAAATACTTTGTAAAGTTGTTAACTACTGTTTTGAGGCTTAGTACAGAAGTGCACTCTCTATTCCTTCACTTTCATAGTCTGATGTGACCCAAATCCGACCCGACTGGAGAGAGATCTGGCGCAGGACCGATAGCTTAACGTGCTCTCTAAGACACGGGCGTGGAGCATTCCGCCAACTTCCCAACTTCGGGTAAATATTGAAAATATCTTAATCGAAACCTCAATATCGATTTTAAATTGGCCCGACCCGGGATTCGAACCCAGGACCTCATGTCTGTAGTCGAATATGCTTACCACTAGGTCAATGAGGCAGTAGACCCAAAGTTTAGAAATACTTACTTTATTTGAAAATTCTGGCACACGGCGTATCCGGATTCGAGTCGGATATTTACAGTATAGATAGACGAGAAGTTGGTCCATTTCAGTGTATCATATCCTCTTCCCTCAGAAACTATATTAAGCCAAATTAACCAATAGGTTAGCAAGCCACTGTTAATATGAAGTATACAAGTTCTCTATTACGAAGTCGACTAGAAATAGGTTAAGGGTACCGATAATTTTTTATGCTCGTAGTGCCATCATTTAACATTGAAAAGTCGAGTAATATCTGTATATCTTCATACCATCATGAAACTCTTTCTACTATACGAGTAGTTACTGTAACAAATTATTATAGTTAGTCATAACTCAATCTTCTGGCTAGTTATACATTAACGTTGAATTAATGTGACCTGTCTTGTCCTTAATGGACCACATACTGAGTATAAAGATTGAATATTAATATGGACTCACGAATTTGACAAACAGTTTGTTACTATATTTAATTGCCTGTCAAACGTCTTGTGATGTGTAGAGGTGTAAAATTAGTTGAATTTAATTTTGTTTATCAATTTATCTCCAGATAATACTTTTTCTATTAAAATAGACAACGCTGTTAAACAATATTAACACCAATATTGTGTTTGTCATTGCAAAAGGACTACATTTTTCCCTATGTGTAAGTGTTTTGTCTTTTGTGGGGTGCGTTGTATAAATATACACGTCCTTTTTTATTTCTGACAGGTTAGTGCTTGATGTTTAATCTAACCTGATGGTAAGTGATGATACAGTGTAAGGTGAAAGTGCAATTATCCGGTAAAAGTAGTTTACCTCTTATGGTATCTACAAAACACCGTACCAGATCGCAATCTTTGCTTGGCGCACGTCATTGCTGTTAGGGAAGTAATTAAATGAAAATTAATGCCATTTTCTTTATTTTCCTGCCGGGAATCGAAGCCCTCTGGTAGTGAAGCCACACCTCGGTTTTTTGCGCTAGCTTAAGCATTTTTATTCTGCTTTATTCTTTTATGTCACTATAGCAAGACATAACCATTTCGTAAAAAAGCATATTAATAGACGTAACTTTTAAACGTATTTTTTTCTCGTCGCTCCGCTCGCACTCGGCCGCACCCTATTAACATAGCAACGCATTTTATGACATATCAAAATACACATTATAACCATATCAATATGCGTGCAATTTTTACGTATTAAATAACATTTACTGGAACACGTGACGCGTCGTTAAATAAAAGGTTATCAACGTGACATTAGACACTTGTATTGAGTTAAATTGTTAGTTTCGATGTCCAGGTTTTTCCTTAGTGACAGAGTATATATAGTTTTACCTTTAGACAAATTAGGAATGACTGTACGTTAATTTAACAACCTGCATCTATAAATATAAAACATAAAAATTGTTTCTACCAATGTCTATAAAAAGACTTTGATACTATCTAGTTGATTTGCCCCAAACCGATTTAATTAGAAAGCGAATAACACGAAAACGGCTTTTATCCAGTAAACCCACTCATCCTGACTCACTCACTTATTCAAAACTACTTACAATTGGTTTGCATTATAGCAAAGCGTCTGCTTTTGCAATATAGACGGTCACTAAGCACAAATTTCCCAACATTCCCGCGTGATTGAGGACTAATCGCATAAAATAGTGGGAACAGCTTTTATTTGACGTAAAAAGTAGCTTTTCTTCCAACTTTAGTCAACTACTATGTGTTATAAATATAGACCAAAATAGTAATGATTATTTAAACATTAGTTGCTTTTCGGAATCTCTGGTGGACACGTGAATGAAAGCCTATGTCACTTATAAAATATTATGTTCTATGACTGATATATTCTTCTATAACTAAACGGCTCCTCTTCTTAATTCCTTGATTGGTTCAGGTGGATAAATAATAGTTAATATTAATAAATACGTAGCATCACCCCATATTCCCATAGGAGTAGGCAGAGACCACGTCCTTCCACTTCCACGATCCTTGCATATCTCCTTCTTTTCTTTCATTCTCATTAAACCCCTTATACAAGTTCGTCGGTTTAGAGTACTCTTGACTAGGCCCTTATTCAAAATGTGCTGGATTTGGTTACTACAGAACATTTGTTTGATTTTGGACTCATGGGAGGCTTCGGCCGTACAGCTGTCACGAGTGTGATGTCTCCTTAGACACAGCCCACCACACGGTGGCAGAATGTCCTACCTGGGGACCTCCGTGAGTCATTATGACGTCACTGATCGGCACAGACCTCTCACTGGCAAGTATTATAGGAGCAATACTTCTCAATGAGCAGGCCTGGAGAGCAGTTGCCTTCCATTGCAACTGTCATCTCCCTTAAGGAGGCACGGTAAAGCGAGAGGGTGAATGCCATCGAAACACTCCAGCCCCTACAAAGGGGTGCATGAAACAGGAGGCGGAAGTTCATACAACACCTTCACCTGTAGGCGTGAATATCTGTGAGCCGACTGCAACCGAGAGGCCAGAGAGGAATGCCCCCACGATCATCTGGCTCCCCACTCATGGTTAATGGCGGTCTCGCTGGATTTTAGTGTGTATTGCGAGTTCGTACCCTCGCGGAGTCCCACACTCCCGACCCCACAGTCGGGGTGCGTAAATGCATTTCCTAGCGACAAAAAAAAAATCGCTTCGGCCGTGGCTTGTCACCACCTTACAAAGAAAGACGTTCGAAGCAAAAAAATTGGCGTTCCGGTACGATGCTGTGTAGAAACCATTATAAATAAAATACCTCCTACCCAATTAGTGTGTTTCTATCTTAGACTGTATCACTTACATCAGGTGAGATTATTTATTTGTATTTTTAAAAATAAATTGCTGTTTTTCTAATTTTAAGATAACGTAACTCATGTGCACGCAACATTTTGCTTGAAGTATTTAACATAAAATCCCTTCAATTTATGAATTAAAAGTACCGTACCGTAAACAAATTATCGTATTTCATTTTACTATCTTAAACAAACAACAACGTCACGATGAGATGTTTACGTTGTGTAACTAAACGTCCAGCTTACGAGACCTTTGGTTTCTTGCGTAAATAATATCGGATGAGATCCGCCAAAGCTGGATGCACTTGAGGAGGTCATCCGATATAAAAAAGTCCTTTTGTTCTTCGCATTTTTATAAAACTATGGGTCTAAAGAATTTGGTGTTTCGGGTTCCTAACGGAGATACCTAATGCGTAGTATAATGTATGAAAATGGAGGCCAATTTGAATGGACTACTCCGTCCTACCGCAATAGGTCACAACAATGCGCCGTCAAGGTGAACACTTTTTTATACGCAATAAATCAATACAAACGTTCGTAATATGTTATTTCTCGGTGTCTTTTTCAAATTGAAAGTATGACAGAGGTAAATCTATGTCTCAAAAATGTATAGAAACAACAGTTAACTGTTCATAAAAAAATCATTTTGTCAGAATTTCTGAAATACTGGCAAATCTGGATACGTTTTGCTGTGGCACAATGTCTTATTAATTATATGCTTGCGATTTCCCCCTGCACTGTAATATTGTTAAAGTGATTCTTTACTAGCTGGTGTCGGATTGGATTTTATGCATACCCGCAAACAAACTATTACAGCACACGTATTTTGGACTATGCATTGATGTGTTATTTATTTAATCAGTTATTTTTTTTATTAGTTTCATTATCTTCATAACGGAACTTTTCACCTCGGAGGTTTTTGATTATATGTCAAGAATCGCTAGCAAATTACTATACTAACATTATACTATTATTCCGGTCAGGATAATAAGAAAGTAAATGGCTAAAATATTTTTCTCTTTTTATAGTAAGAAACCGGTAAATGACCAAAGTGTTCAGCTGATGTTAAATTAATAAAACATTTGCAAGATCAATGGAAATGCTAATATACGCTATGGTAAGAATCGTACCGGAAAGCAATTTTATTGTTTGGTGGCACATCTTTTCTTGTAGGGTAGTATAGTTTTCTTCCCTACAGCCCGATGACCAAAGCCTTCCCCCGACCTAAAAGAAGAATAAAAAATGCTTTTTACTAAATCACCCTAGCCGGGCATTGAACTCTAGACTCTGCTGCCGACGTAAGTACCATTGCGTCACCGAGGCCGTCAGACTACTTAAAACTAGTATTCAGTGGTGTCGAAATACTTGTCCCGAATGTGGCAAATTATCTTTATTATGGATGCTGTAAAATATGGAGGTAGAACGAGATAAAATATTAAGAATCGCGAATGTTGGTAGATAGATTTAACATTTAAAATATGATATAAGAAATGTTGGCACTGCGCGGGTAGTGTCAATTATTATAACACTGCGGGCAGTACTAATTTTTAGTCAGTATTGTGTTTGGAGGAATATTGGTTTGTGATTTGATAATGATTAATAACAAGCCATTGCACATAATCTCATGGCTTCTCGTGAGTAAAATAGAAGTTAGAACATTTAAGCTGGCTCTGCGTCTGCATCGAGGTTATGAGGTGTTGGTCCTGAGTCAGATGTGTGAGGTCAGGTATAACTATGTCGAAGGTCATTGGTGGTGCACTTGTGGATGCCTAGAGATATGTGTTGAGCTAAAATATAGCCACAGAAAGACGACACTAGCATGTGCCCTACAATACAGACACATGAAGGCTGACACCTTGTATTGAGTTGTTAACAGTAATGCTATCATCTATATATAATACCCTTTACCTTTACCTTTACACGTTACAGTGACCACATGAACACAAGTAAACAAATTATAATAGAATAGCTGACTGTTATCGTCAAATATTAGTACAATGACATGACATGAAGACTTGGCGACAATACTCCCCCCCTTGCATGATCCTTCATGGTTATATTTAAATTTGACTAAGAATAACAAATTACATAACAATATATTTCGTATTTATAAAAGCCTAAGAACTTTTACGGATAAATTTGTCAAGTTAGACGTAATACTTACAAAACATCGTGTTTGTTTATTCTATTAAACGGAATTAATTAATTTTGAGGTCAAATCAAATTGAAATAGACTTAACATACTTGCGACAAAGTAACTGATGATAATATACGTTATAACAGCATATAGATATGTTGAAAATCCGCCATTTTATAAATATATTACCCGTTTAGTTACAAATCAAAAAACGTGTTTCATAGATTATTCTTTTCAGTTAATTGATTCCTTTTACCAATAGCTGCCTGTATGAAATTGCTTACAGCAATAAATCACCTTTGTACACTTTCGTGCTAACTTGTTCATCTCTATAAGACAAAATATACCATACATTAAGGATGTGCAATATATAAATGAATAAACTAAAACGATATTTCCTAGCCACAAACTTTATTAATGTATGGTGACGTATATGATATAATGAACAACATAGGTTTTTAATGCCAAAATTCTAAGCAAGGAAAATCTTAAAGCGAAAAAGTAGATTTGAAGTAAAGTTGACTAAAAAACCACATGAAGGTGCGCAGTGCACTTGATTTTGTGGGTATTAAATGCGACTGAGCCGTCACGCTTGGCTACTTGTTCGAGTAAATTCAGTAAACAAGACATAGGAACGACATTTATTGAAATTTAAAAAGAATGACCCGATATCAATATAAATTAACAAAATTGTATTGTATTTATGATTTAAAAGTGACATACTGGTATACGGTATTTATATGAAAAGAAAACCAGTTTTTATTTGATTTTGACCATCTGGCTGAACCGATTTTGATGAAACTTTTCCAAGGGATAGCTCATATTGAAAGCAGTAACTTAGTCTTTTATATGAAACAATTAAACAATACCGAGCGTGATTTACGCGGACATTCCGGTTCCCAATTGAAAGAAATACATAAAAAATGTTTGTTTATCTAATAACTAAAAGAAATAAAAAAGATATAGGCAGTATAGATACATATTTCTTTCGCGTCGTAGTCTTTTACTAAAAACGTGTTTCCTCATACTTATACCAGATCTAGAACTACTAATTAGTTGTATATAGATTCACTTCGTTACTTTCTGAAACAAAGCGAAATGTAGTCCCAATTTATGTATAATTACTGCATCATTTGCATAATCACTTGTAATTAAAACGGCGCCTCTCAACAAGGTGACATTTTTGATCTTGGCCGCAGACGGAAGATTCTATTTTGGTAGACCTTTTGACCCGAGATAATGTATCGTGCAGATTTTTTAGGATACATTATTGGGTTCATTTACGTAAGTGATAATGAATATCATCATTAACTGTGACAATAATATAACATCTTTGTCACATTTAATTATGCTATATTTTGCTTTGATTTATTTACCTATGGGACAAACTTAAACAAGTACTTTAAAAGAATATTGCATCACATCACATCATAACCTTATTCAAAATATTCTCTATTACAGTAGGCTTAATTAGCTCTTTTATGGGTTGGTTGATGACAAATCTACTTGCCAGTTGAAATGTTAATTCCTAACAGAAGAAATCTGTGAGTTCTTCTAAATATTTTATGGCATTGTACTTCCATATGAGAATTAGGTAGAATTAAGTACAAACATTCTACAAATAATCTTCAACGTTATTGTATGATTCATGCATGATGATGCAAATTATTTCCAAGCCTTTTTTTAACCTTAAACAGAGAGTTTACGCGTTTGCTTTTATTACATACTACAGTTCTTTCGCATTAAGAATGCAGTGAGTCATCATTCTACCACAGTATACTCCCGCCCCCAACCAATCATATCCTTTTAAATTACAAGGTCAAGTTCACAGTGACCGGTTTATGGCTAGGCCGGCGCACAATCATGACTCACTGTATTCTTAACGCGAACGAACTGTAGCTGATCCGCGCAACTTCGTCGTTGTACTTTAAATAAAAAATACGGCGCCGTAGTTCTTCTGTAACTTACAAAGTTAACGATTTCTCCGTTTATAAAAAATGCAAAAAAATATTGTTTTTAATATAATTTAAAACAAAACCTATCCTACTTCCTAAGTCGGAACAGATCCAGCAAAATGAAAAACGTCATCTATTTCGGTTGAGTAATTTCGGAGTTCATCGCGATTAAATACTGTGACAGGGAATACATAGATATAAGATTATTAAACCTACTAAACTCTCTTTTGGCGTGAATACGTCTTTAAAATTGCATTCACAGGGATGCAATGAAAAAATTGCAATGTAACATAATCGGGGGATACAGTTTGGTGTTGTAGCTACAGATCTATCACCACCATCCGAAATTTAATTACACCTTGTTATAGTTATAGGATCAAAGGATCTATTACAATAAAAAATAATAATATTTTATGAAGAAACTATTACCAATTACGAGACGTATGTACGTAGAACAAACCACCCCATTTTTTTACAGTAGATGAAGTCTCATTGTAAATGAGGTTCCTCACAATGAAATCTCAAAGTGAATATCCTTATTTGGAATATAATTTATGAAGCTCATGAATATTAACACTGACATCGCTCAATGGTTCACACCTCATGTCCCGGTTACATACATTATAGTATACGTTTTAACATGTTTACATAATTGTCACATTGACTTGTTCAAAGGGTACAGCCTCGGCATCTTTGCTGTTTTAATCGCTTGTATGCAGATCAAAAGTTTATTTGCGTTTATATGAACGTTACTTATTGACAAATTGAGTTTTTTTATATTTATTTTATTTATTTGACGTAGGGGGAGTCTAGACTCCTTTTAAAAAGTTTTAAAAAGTTAATATAGGCGATCCAGCTGATGTTATGATCTATCACAGTATAAACCACTGAGATTTACTTTTTATAAAGTAGCAGTTGAAACCTATTTAAAAGACCCTTTAGATCCGAGCCACCAGACCGCACACTAATTTTGGGTAAATCTTTTTTTTTACGAAATATGTAGTAGCTGTTAACACTGCTGGCTTTTACTTACTAGAAGTGTGTGTAAAGCGATCGGGCGGCTTTATGTATAACAACGCAAATATTGAACAGATGACAATAATTATTAAATTACCCCAACAAATAAACAAAGTTCAATAGGGCACAAATAAACTACTTTTAACTGCAACCTATAGGGGCGTGAAAAATTTTTATCCGATCACAAAGCTACAAAGAATTCACCTGTGTGTATCGAAATGGATATAATACTTCTGTACTAGACTATAAGCGCATGGAACAATTAACCTGAGAAATGAACCATCGTCAATAACGCTTTGAAGGCTTTCTTTTGTCACTGGGAAATGCATTTACGCACCTGATAAGTCCTGAGTCCCACACTACCCCATACGACTATGGGGTAGTGTGGGACTCCGCGAGGCGGAAGAACTCGCAATACCCACTGAAATCCAGCGGGAGCGCCGTCAACCATGAGTCGAGAACCAGAGGTTCGTTGAGGTATTCCTCTCTGGCCCCTTCGTTGTAGCTGGCTTACAGATTTTCTACAGGGGGAGGAGTTTTATGAACCTCGTCCTCATGTTTCCTATTCCGCTTCGTCGGGGACGGAGTGCTTCAGCGTCATTCACTCTCTCACTTTGTCGTGCCTCCTTAAGCGACATGACAGTCTCGCAGAAGGAGGCAACCGCTCTCCAGGCCTACTCACTGATGAGAATTGCACTTATAATACTAGCCAATGAGAGGTCTGTGCCGATCAGCGATGTCATAATGAGTCGCTGAGAACCCCAGGTGGGACATTCTGCCATAGTGTGTTGGGCTGTGTCTGACGAGGCACCACTCTCGTGATATCTGGCCGACGGCTCACAGCCAACAGTTTGGTACAGATGAGGGCGGATCGCCCCTACTATGGCCAAGGCCGCCACTGGGGACCCGAGATCCTCCTTCCACCTTTGGTTCAAGGCTCTGTTAGCTAGAATCCTGACCCTCCTTACTTCGTCAGCGTCTGGTAATTCCCCTCTGGTTCTCGCGGCTACTCTGCACTGGTAAGTAGTCGTGAGAACTTCCGCCCTGCTCTCCCATGGGGATCACCTGCCAACGCTTTGAAGGCTGTTACTATATCATAAAATAATTTTGAGCGTTATGCCGTCATTTCTGAGCGGTACAAGTGAGTAAGGGAGTATTTTTTTTAAATCCTAAATTTTTTGTTTGTTACCATTTGTAATGAACGGCTATAAGGTACAACGTTGCCGTACATAAATTTATGATCTGTCAGTAATAATGACTTGGTAAATCCTGAAATGTAGCTGTTAGATCATACATTTATGTACGGCAACTTTTTTTATAAAATGTTATAAAATATTACCGTTGTAACTTGTAGCCGTTCAGTATAACTGGTAACAAATAAAAATGTTACGATAAAAAAAATATTTGCTCCCAATACTCATACGTACTGCTCAGAAATGACGAAATAGCGCGCAGTTATTTTATGATATAGTAAAAAGTAAGTAGCAGCCCATTAACATCCCACTGCTGGGCACAGGCCTCCTCACTCCGAGAAGCGAGGGTTTTTAGAGCATAGACCCACCACGCTGCTCTACTGCAGATTGGCAGGCATAGTACACAAGTGCACTCTCTATTCCTTCTCTCTCACAGTCCGATGAGACGGGAATTCGACACGACCGGAGAGAGATCAGGCGCAGGACCGACGGCTTAACGCGCACTCCGAGGCACGGGGGTGGACCACACCGCCAACTTCCCAACTTCGGGCAATTATTGAGAAAATCTTAATAGAAAACTCAATATCGATTTCGAACTGGCCCGACCCGGGACTCGAACCCAGGACCTCATGTCTGTAGTCCAACATGCTAACCACTCGACCAATGAGGTAATTTTATGATATAGTAGCAGGCTGCCAAGCGTTATTCACGTTGGTTTATTTCACAGGTTAATGTTTTCCATGGGCTTGTAGTATATATGTGTTTGACAAATCGTTCCGGATTTCCCACATTTCCACGGGATCGGGAAGTAGGCGTGCGACTCCTAAGGGCACAGTTAGTCATTATATAAAATAAGTCGTGCCAAATCCTCCCATGACAGTAGCCAATAAATAAAGTTATTGACATCAGTGATGATTTTCTCGAGTGATAAAAAACGTTGCAATTTCATGCAAATTTAAACTTTTATTTTATCTCGTAATGTCTTTATGCATTGTATAAAAGGCCTTCATTAATAATTTATTTGTTTATGCGAATAATTTATTTCTCTTTTGTTCTAGATTTACAAAGGGTTGGACATAGTGACGGCAAAAGCAACGCGCCAAGAACGCGAACTTATCCCACATCATTTGTTGGATATTTTAGAACCGCACCAGATGTTCACGGTAGTTGACTTCAGGAACAGAGCCCTCAAGATTGTATCCTTTTATTCGATTGTCACTACAACATAACCATAATATAACTAAGCCTCAATATAACAATTTCCTTTATTTAAGGAGTTTTTCGAATCCCACTAGTCCACTTTCTGTAAGAATGCAAAGTTTATCTATACGTTACGAATACTTGTATGAAAATTGACTGAAAGAATTCTTGATTATTGAAAAATGTAGATTATTTATATATTAATAAGTGAAGCACAAACATTTCGTCCGAGCAATTTTCACGAAAATTGCGCGGAGGAAGGACTATGAATTTTCTCACATTTAAAAGTCTATATAAAAGGAGTGTACAATGCATTTTTATGCAAAAAATATATTAAATTAATAAAAATCACATTGCCATAAACACATACGTATATAGAATATAAATGCGTATTTGTCAATCGCTGCCTTTTATGTCAAAAGGCATAAGGTTACATTAAAAAAGTTTATATTGTCAAAAGTGCTATGGAGGTTACGTTACAAAAGTTACTATGGTGGTTAAGTTTTCCTAAAATATTTGGTGTTCTACTTAACTTTGGAAGACCAAGGCGAACGTTCCTGGAACAAATCCAGAACATTTCAAATAAGGACCAGGTAACCGACGAACTTGTATGAAAGGTTTAATCAAAATGAAAGAAGCGAAGGAGATATGCAAGAATCGTGGCAAGTGGAAGGAATTGCTCTCTGTCTACCCCTATGGGAATGAAGCGTGATGCTATGTATGTATGATGAAAAAAAAAACGTACGTCCCACTGAGTATGTTGTGGTCAGGGTGCGAAGGAACCCTCGTAACTTTAGATAAGTCGTTCTTTATTGTTATAATCAGGCGTTCATTTAAATAATATTCGGGAAAAAACCTACATTTGACGATTCAAAAGTGCTGTAATAGGCTACTTGAATAAATATTTTGACTTTAATAATCTTCAAACGTATACATTAAATTAATTTCGACACTTGTACGTTTAAAATATCAAACTCATAACGGAAGTTTTCTTATACATATATAGTGTGATAAAAAAGCTATTTTAGTAGTGTAGTCGGACAGGCAGTGAAGTGAACAAAAGCCCTTCTATATTCTGCTCGTGTTTGTTCAGCAGTTCCAAATCATCCTAAGGAATGTGATACAATTCTAGTAATATAATTAATGCCATATTGTTCGTCGATGTTATAAAATATTTACTTGACAATATTGTTTACTCAAATGCCCCGTTTAGCTTCACTAGGTTAAGTAATATTCCGATAGGTAAAATGGTGGATTTTTGAAATATCGTTGGGGTGATCAAATTTATATTCAGCTGCTTATACATTGTGATATAATGCTCCGTTGATTAAAGGAAAATTCCGAAATATTGTAGTTATTAAATAAATTTGTAACGTCTAGTAATTCATACTTTTCCGATTTGCATTTTGAATTCCTACTATTAGTTTACGCTCTTCCGATATAAATCTTGTTCGAATTTCCAATCATTAATGCAATCTTATTTCGTCTGCTTAAATTTAAGAATATTTTTGTTAAACTTGCAGGAGATGGCATTAGTTGTCATTACAGTTTTTTTTTCAAATATCTTGAATGGATATGTATTGAAAGCTCACGTAAAAGATGAAAAAGCCGCTTGTTATTGACTTTTCTTGACTGTGATCTGACCGGATGTTATGATACTATTAATGATGGTAATTCAATCCCGTTGCAATTCGTACTTATAAGCAAAATGGTTGAGTTAAGAAGTTTAATGACTCTAACGAGATTAGTTATTGGAAAATTTGTAATTATGTCTCATAATTTTTTAAATCCTAAATTAAAAAGTATTTATAATACTCATACGCTACCTAAACACATTATGCTAACAGTAAATAACATTAATAAAGATTCCAAACACTATAATGTTGATAATTGCTACTTTTGAAAATAAATTTATTGAACATTTTAAAAAGTTTTTCTAAGATAGCTTTCCCGTTTTAATTAATCTAACAACTTTAAATATGAAGGATTTCCGTTCATCCGATAGCGAAGTTTTAATACTTTACCAACTTATTGCTGGCATTTGTGTGTTATAAAATTGATGGTCTCACTCGCATAAAGGCGTTAGTACTTACTAACCCCAACTTTGGGTTCGATTCCCGATTAAGTAAAGTAAAATAAAAACTTAAGCTATGCTTAACAACACACGATAGAAGTGTAAACTTGAGAGATAAATTTAGAAACATCAATTCTCACAGTACCGTCGCAATATATATTTAATAATATCTTATATATCCGTGATACACAATTTTAATACAAGAAATAAAAACAAACTTGCAATTTGTGACGGCCACGTCCTTACATAAATATATATACAATTTATATACAGACATACATAATGTATGTATAAAAATAATTAAATGCATTATATGTATTCAGAAATATAATTTATATATATCTTTTTTTAATCAATAATATATAAGTGATACTGGCAACCTACACAAGCCTTGTTATTTTGAAAAAAGAAAAAAAGGAGAAACGAGAGGGCCATGGATTTTGCGCGGGGGAAAAAAAGGATGACGTACGGTTTTTTATTCTTGTGTTAGTTTTTACAAATAATATTTTATCTTTTAAAATAGGGTTTTGTGTAAATTAATAAAGTGGTGAGGTGTTGAAGTACATAAAGGGATTGGAGTAAGATGCATTAAAATATATTTAAATATACATGGAATGGATGTCACACGAATATACGAGTATATATTGTCATTTAAGTTATTTTCAATATTATCATTATTGCTTTTATATCATATTCAATTATTAGATTAGATGTCTTTTAATTAATATATATTATTATTATTATTTATATAATATATACACATATACTGTAGTGATATATGGATATATATAAATATGTATATTATTGAAGTATATATTTCGAACGAGCGTGCTTCGGCATGCCTGCAGTTGGTGTTGCGATCCTACCTTTCACTAGGAGAGGTTGGGGTTCGA